>RJWM01020054.1:0-37775 GCA_004363535.1 Dasyprocta punctata
TTCTTGTTTTGGCTGCCATTTCACATCACAAGCTGAGATCTAATTGACTTTTTACTCTAATTCCTAGGTCTCTTTTAGAAACAGTGCTTTGGAAGCCTCTTAGTAGATGACATCATAAAATTCTTTTTCCGCCCAACCAACTTCTTTCCCAATATCCCTCCTCACACATACTACTATTAATGATCATTTTCCCATGTTTCATTTTAGGTAGTTTATGTCTAGATATTTTTAAACTGTGTGTTTCTTTTGATAATTTAGCCACCTTTATCAGTGTTTGCAATGCCTTGCATATTACCATTTGTGAATTTCATTAACAAGCTATTTGCTCCCTCTTTCAGATCATTAATGAAGATGCTAAATGAAACTCCATCCATCAATCCCTACGCCACCCCACTAGAAAACTAGGCACTCAGAGGTTTATGATTATTCCTTGTTCGTGACTCTTGAGCCAGTTCCCAAATCAACTGAGAGTACTTGTAGCCAAGTCAATTTCAATTAATTCTGCAAGGAGAATTTTATGAGCAAAAGCAGCACCAGCTTCTCTAGAAGTAAATGGATCACTTGTATTCACTTAACCTACAAAAATTAAAGTTGTGTCCAAGTAGCAATTATGGGACATTTCTCTGGTGATTTCAATCTTTTTAAAAAAATTTCCATTTCCCTCAGATTCTCCGTGACTAAGAGTTGTTTCTTAAATATGTGTTAATTTTCAATTCCACACTTGAAAATCAGTATGAATATATATTTTCTTTTTCTTCATAGTTTAGAAGATGACTTGTTTTAATTTTGTTTTCTTTTCTACAGCAGCTAATAATTTTTCTGCACACAATAGGAGCAGGAAAAATGTCTTATGGTTATGTAATAAAATTATGGAGACTTTGGAGTCAGTGGACTTAGGTTTTAAGTCTCTGATCCACTACTTCCTAATTTAAAATTTCAATCACCATAAATAACTTCTTTGTGGCCATATGAGCTTCAGAATAATGTCTATTGTATAATAAAATTTATAAAGGAAACCCAAAAGGACAAGAATAATGATCCCTACTTACCGTGTTTTAGATTTTTCATGAGGACTAGCATGGATAGGATGTGATAAGTACTTAGTACAAAGGTAGCTCTTAATGAACTGAATTTTTCTTCTTCATTTGCAAAGTCATCTGGACTTATTCATGTATTTGTGTATTTAGATTCTCTGAATTAATTTGAAAGTAGTCAAAAGTGCAATAAGAAATAAGCAACCCCACTATAGAACAAAAGGTCTACTTCACTAGCAATTAATTAATTTAAAATTAAGCTCAATAAGATTCTAAGCTGAAGGAAGGCAGCTAAACCCCTGCCTTTTTAGCCAGCTGGAGTGTTGACAGGGGAGGACCAGGAAGACAGCTAAGCCCCCACCTATGAGCCATCCAGGGTGTGGACTGGGGAGAACCAGGAAAGAGCCTAAACCCTTGCCTGTGAGCCAGCCTAAAGCTCATAGCCTGAGCAACTATTTAGAGGACAGTAATATGCAATATAGTAACTATTATAGACTTCCTACTGTCTTATCACTGTTTCATTTTGTTTTATTGTAGTTTTATTCCCTTTAAAATAAAAATAAATACATGAACAGTAAAAAAAAGATTCTAAGTTGAATCTGGTGTTGCATACCTATAGTCTGAGCTACTTAGGAAGCTGAGGCAGGAGGCACACTTGAGCCCAAGTGTTTGAGGCTACCCTGGGTAACATAGACAGACCCCATCACAAACCAACCAACCAACCTCAAAACAAAACAAATAACCTCCCAAACAAACAAAATATATTTTGAATTGAAATGTAAAAAAAAAGAGACTTGAAAATAATGAGATTCTACTTTCTGCCCCTTAGACTTACAAAATCTCATTGGTCTGGATTTAGCATTATCAGAGTTGGCAAAGAGGTATGGAAACAAGAACATGTATAATGTTTGTGGGATTGTAAAAAACATCCGTTTTTCTAGGCATTTTAAATTCATCCAGAGTTGAGGAGCAGCATGACCTTATGATCTCCCAATAAGTAGACTTAGAGCATCTCATTACAGTACCAGCTTTGACTGTAAAGGAGTAAAAAGTAAGGAAAATGACTTACTGAAAAGGATAAAGGCCACATTCATTGATAGAATTCTATTGTTATGGATGAGTGAAAATGCATATATTGTGTTTCTCTTAGGAAGAAAAAGGGGAAACATTATATTGGGTAGATGATTGGCAGTGTCTGTCTCTTCTGTTTAGAAGTTGAAAAGAATGAACTTTAACCATGTTCATCAATGTAGATAAATCTCAAAAACACTATTTGTGGGAATCTAAGTAAAAGAGTAATACTCATGGTATCATGCAATTTACTTGAGTTTTTAAAAAGCCACACACAAAGTAATATCTGTCGTTTATGAATAGTATGCATGTGTTCAAAGATGAAAACATTTGGGAAGCTATGTAGCATGGGAGAGTAACAGGAGGTTAAAATCAGAGCTGGCTACAAAGGAAGTTTCAACTGTTACTTTAATGTGTGATTGCTAAACCAAAGTTCTGAGATTAAATAAAAGAGAAATAATTATAATCATATTTTCTGAGGTTATATATGGGCACAATATCAGGTATCTAGTTGCAGTGGTTTTCTGTTTGCAGGATTTTTTCTGTTCCAGACTTCTTAAATATAAAAGAATGGCTCCTGAGGAGGTGATCTAATTAAATTGATATAATCATTTTCCAACAATGAAACCTGTCATTTAAAATCTATAATAAATATTTTGCAGAGAGAAATAATAAGAAAATATAAACAGGAATTTGCTTTTGCAGTCTATTAAAATATTTAATTTTGAGAAAATATGAAATTGCTGGTTCCTTATGCTACCCAGTGCACCCTGAACTCTGAAATTCTTGTGGAGGAAATTACAAAGATGAAAAGTAATTGCCATTTGATACAAGAAGACAATTGGATTTTTTAGTAATATGTGTTGTGTGGTAAAACTGTTATGAAAATACATTGTTGCCCAGAGGTGATAAAGTCTGTAAAATACTTTCCTAGTTTCTAAATCAAGTTTAAAGCTTAAAACATTTACTGGAAGTAATAGTGTGATGAAAAGGACCAGAACAACTGAATAAAACATTTATTTATGTTGAGAATTACCCTTATAATTTCTGCCACTTCTTTATACATTTGCTCATTAAGCTTTTTATTAAATGCCTATTGTATACAAGAATTTTGCCAAGTACTGGGAGTTCAGATGTTATACAATTATTGCTGTGGTATTTAAGGGGCTAATGGAGAAACAGACACATAAAGAAAAGATACAGTAAGAGTTTAGATTTTAAAAAATTTTTTAATTTTTATTTTTTTTTTACCGGGGATTCAACTCACAACCTCGCACCTGCCAGGAAGGTGGTTTTGCCACTGAGCTAAATCCTCAGCCCTTAAAAAAGTTACTAAAGAATCAGAGGAAGATCTGCAACTGCGTCTGAGATGGGGTGATGCCATGACTTAATTTAGTTAATGATGGAATCGATTCAGCAGGAAATGGGTGGTACACCCAAAACAGGACCATTTGTGGTAGTTGAATAAAAAGCCATTTGCAAAACATGGCCAGAGAATGAAGAAACAACCAGGCATAGTGCACAACTCCAGGTGGTACTAACCCTGGGCCCGAAGGTAAGGGAAGAAATAATGGTCAACCCCCTCCTTCCTCAGACCTCCTGCCCTTAACTGAACACAACCCAAAGTCACAGGGCGGCACCACTAGCAGGCTTGGTAGATGAGTCTCTTGGGAAAGAGAACAGAGTGGAGGAGGTGGGGAATGGATCAGAGGGCACGTCGTACCCAAGTGTGGTTTTAGTGAGACTTTGAACAATCAGAAGCTGCTCACTGAGAAAACTTTGCCCAGTGTGGGTTGAAGGTGGGAGGAGAGCTGGCAGGCGGGGGTGCTTGGGCAGGGGAAACTGCATGCAAAGGGACCAAAGAATCAGAGGAACTTTGGCTGTGGCTTTAATGTGGCTGGAATTTAGGGAGCATGTCAGTGAACTGAGATGTGCTACAGGCATTAGAGAGCACAACAGGTCTTCTCTATTTTGAGTGAAATCTTCAGATGTCTAAATGGCTAAATTCTCTGAAAACTATAGGCTATTTTTCAAAGTAATCTTTTCAATTATCTGGGGTATAATACAATAAGATTGCAGAGGAAGCAACTGTATTGAAATTCTGTTATGGCAAATCTAAAAACTGTGATGTGAAATAGGAGCTTCTTTATTAGTGCTTTAAATAGTATGCTCTTCTGAAGGGTCTATTAATATAATTTTAATATAATGAAGTAATGATAAACAAGAAAATATTAAAATTCATTTAGAGGTCAATAGTTTTTCTGTCCAAGTTTGGAACTGCTAAAAGTTAATAGGCTCTTCATTAAAAACCCATATTTAAAAGTACACTTACAATATGCATCTTTAAACAAGTCAAGTAAATTCTGCAATGACTAAACTCACCAACATAGGATGGATGCCAAACTTTGGAGATATATAGTGTGATGAGTTTAAAAACATTAAAAAAATCTGTAGCAAATGTAATGCTGCCCAAATGGCTAGTCACAAAATACTGGAATGCAATAATTAAAGATTTCATTTATTGCTCCATGGTGACAATTCATAACACATAGTGATACTCCTGGAATAATTTACAAAGTGTAATGTAATAAAAAAGCCATGATTGCAAAACTGCTTCAATGAAAAATGTAACCTCTTTTTATGACAGAGCTTCAGCCAATTGTAGTTACTGTGAATTCTTAACAATTGGATGCAAGTCATGCTTGTTTGAGGGTATAGGCTGCAAAGATATTATCTTTCATTAAATATCACCACAGATATACTACTTACAAAAATTTCTTGTGGAAGCAAAACGTAAGTAAAGACAGATTTCATGTCATTGAACTAGCCAGGGCTCTCTGAGAGCCAGAATTGGCCCATGTGATTGTACGGAGGCTGGAAATCTATAATCTGCAGAGTGGGCTGGCAGCAGAAGATCAGGGAGGAGTCAGCGTTACAACATTGTCTGCTATAGACTTCCTTCTTGTGTGGGGCAGATTAAGTTTTGGGCTATTTAGACCTTTAATTTATGAGGTGAAGCCAACTCATATTATGGAGGACAATCTGCTTTTCCTACTCTACTGTGTCAAATGTTAATCTCTTCCAAAACACTGTCTTAGACACACATAATGATGATTAACCAAATATCTGAGCACTGTGGCCCAGTCAAGTTGACATAGAAAGTTAACCTTTGCATTCATAAATGTTCTGCTCAGTGAATTTTCATCAGCTGACTAGACAGTACCTGTGTAATGAGTACCCAAATCAAAAAGCAGAACATCAACATCACTCCATCAATCCCCCTCAGGCTCTCCCAGTCAGCGTGTCCTTATCAGTGCCATTGATGCCTGTTAGGATACTGTGGTTGTACCTTTTTGCATTTTATGTAACTTGGGTCACATGACATATTCTTCTTTATTCCTGGTTTCTTTCACTTTTTCGTGTTATCCACCAATATTGCTACTCGTAATAGTACATTATTCAATTTTGTAATATTCATTAGTGAATATATTATGGTTTATTTGATTGTCCTACCACACATAGACATTCAGCTAATATGAATAGCAGTGAACACTCTGATGCATATCTGATGCATATATGAACATTTCTAATAAGTCTCTACCCTGAAGTGGAATTGCCGTGTCATATAAAATTGGTGTAGGCAGCTTTAAAAGGTACTGTCAAGTATTTTTCCAATCAGTGGTATCAATTTACACTTCTACCAGAAATGAGAGTTCTCATTGCTCTGAATCCTAGTTAACACTTGATATTTTCTATAGTTTTTATTTTAGCCATTCTAGTGTGTGTGTATATAACAGGTTGTTTTGAGGTTTTAATTTGATCTCCTCTGATGGTCAATGAGTTGATCTTTTTATACGCTTATCACACATTTAGATTTGCAAATCCAGAAAGATACTGCATACTTTGAATGATCTGTTTAAGAATTTTTTCTTTATATTGTTTTCTCATTATTTGTAATAGTCCTTTGTTGTATATATGTAGATCTAATATATTCTCTCTTCCATGGTTACATTTTCACTTTGCTAATGGTATCATTTGGTGGACAGATAGTCTTCATTTTATTTAGTTTATTTTATCATTTTAAAAGCTTATGGTTAGTACTTTTAGTATCTTGCTAAAAAATGTTTATACCAAAACATTATGATGTGTGATAATTTCCTCTAAATTTCTTATTATTTTAAATTTGTATAGTTGGGTCTCTTATCTTTGTATTTATTGTGAAGTAGATGATATCTTTTTAAATATATGGATAGCTAATTGACCAAGAACAACAACAAAAAATCCCCCATTGTATCCCATGTGGTCATATAGGTATACTTTTGTTTTATCTATTCTGCTCCATAGGTTACTTTGTCTGCCCTTGTGCTAATACTACTCTTATCTTAATTACTGTTGCTTTACATGTGGACTTCATAGATGGTAATATAAATCCTCTAGCTTTGTTCTTTTTCTTCAAGATTTTTTTAGGTATACTTCTCTTTAAATCAGATAAAATTAAAAATTCTAGTTTTGAAGACTGCACAATCTAGACCAGACATAACTGTTTGAATGAAGGATTATATCAGCTGTCAGAATCTTTTACAGCACATGTAAGAAACAATCAGATCTGTTGGTCTCTTTAATTTGAATTGAGATAAAGTGTGGTATAATAAGAAGCTCACAGAGCTATGAGTTCAAATCCGAAAGAAAATGCAATTCTAAGCACATTTCCCTGATTATGGTTCTGCAAATTTAGCACCCACTATTTGCCAAGTGCTATTCGATGCATTTCTGCTGCAACAGATTATGAACTCCATTAATATCCGTGATCCTCAGGATCTGTGATCCGGTGGTCCTTTTGCTAGATAAATTATTATAGAGATATTAATATCATATCAAGTTACATTTTTTGAAAAATTGATTAAAGCTCTTCAGCTATAGGCAAAGCAAATTTGTTGACCAAAATGGAATTTATTAGGGACAATGGATGACTCATAAAATCAGTGAAAGTTTGAATTAAAGGGCATTAAAAGGATGAAGATTGAGATAGATCAGAAGGATCCCATGGAGAATCACAGTACCCTAAAAACAGAGTACTATTTAAATGATAATGGTTTGCTGGAAGTTCGAATCTCACTACTGGGTGGCACTGTGTCATGATGGGCTATGAAGATGCACAGTTGTTCAGCTGTTGTGGCCCCTAAGGTATATGGATGGACTACTTGACACATTGAACATGGCAGTTGGAATTCTGTCTAATAGAGTAAGAAACTGGGAGGAGATTTACTTGACAGCTCCACTCTATCTCCAATTTCCCATTGGTCAATGTTTATCTCAGAGGAAGACAGCTTCTCTTATTGATTGGATCCCTACGTGGCTGCAGTTGCATATGCCTGTAGTTCCAGCTGAGAACAGCCTGGCCAACATAGCAAGATGCTGTCTCAGAAAAAAATTCCATAGACAAGATCCTTTGCTTTAGCAATCACACTCCATTTCCTGGGACATGAGCCTCCAGAAATGTCAGGAGGCCAGAACATGAAGCATGGAACTGAGTAGCCATGTCTGGGGTTAAAGGCTCTCATAACAATGGAAGTGGAACAAAGTAGTCAAAGGCCTAGAAGGCAGGTGAGGTGAAAAGAATCTAATGAAGTACATGAGATATGTATCAGACACATTGATTTGGGAAGCAGGAGTTCTTCAGAAAGGATTGCAGGGCAGATGAAAATCAAACTAAGCGAAACAAACAAGCAAATATATTCTTTGGTTTTTAGGAGCATCAAACTATTGCTCTTCTAAAATGTGAAACACTGACAAAGTTAAGGTGGCAAGAATGTGGAACAGCTGAAACTCTCATGTATTGCTTTTGTGAGCATAAAATTCTAGTCACTTTGGAAATGAGTGTGACAGTTTCTTATCAGTTAAATACATACCTACTATATGACCCAGAAGTTTTGCTCCTAAGTATTTACCCAAGAAAGTGAAAACATCTGCTTATAAGAGATTACACAAAGCATTTATTAAAAATCGTACTCATTATACCTAAAGTCTGGGAACAACACAGCTGTCTTGGTTACTTTTCTCTTGTTGCTGGGGCAAAATATCTTATACCCAAAATTAAGGAAGGAAAGGTTTATTTATCTCACAGTTTGTGAAGATTTCAGTCCGTAATCAGCTGGCTCCAAGGCAGTATGGCATGGAAGAGAGGCAACTGTTCATGGCAGTGGAAGACAGCAAAAGCAACAAGACCCAAAATGGGAGGAGTGAGAAAAAAGACTCTTTCTGCCCCTTATATTATATATAGGTTACCCATTTTAGGGTGTATGTACCACTCACACCCATAATCCTATTATTAGACCATGAATAAGTCACCAACTCTAGAAGCCTGCCTCCATGACTGCAAGAGGCTTAGAGAGGACATCCAGACACAAACCATAACAGCAAATATGCATCAATAGGTGAATAGATAAATAATAACAGTATGTTCATTCAATGGTATACTTAGATATAAGGAGGACTGAACTATTCATACTCTTAGTAACATGTTAATTATTAAAATCATTATGTCAATTGGAAGGAGCTATAGATAAAAAGTATTTATTTTAAGATTAATTATTAAAATCATTATGTCAATTGGAAGGAGCCATAGATAAAAAGTATTTATTTTAAGATTTATGAGAGGCAAAGTTGATCTGTAATAGCAGAAATTAGGATCAAGGTTTCTCTGGAATAAGGAAGAATATTGATTGAACTGTGGTATGTGAGAACTTCATGGGGTAATGGAAATGTTTTATCTATAACTTGATCAGAATAGTAGACCCATGGGAATGTACCTTTGTCAAAACACATCGAATTATGGGTACATTTTATTGAGTGAAAAACATATTTCAAAAAAGTTGATTTGAAAATACTGCTTTTAACCATGAATTAGCCCATTCTCCATTGTGGAACAAAGTCATCAGAATGTCAACTCCTAGCACTAACTGAAAAAAAATCTGCCTTCCTTGTGTTCATCACAGCTTGAGGGCAGGAGAGAAAGTGAATGTGTGCTTCTTGTGGTTGATTTCCATTGCCCCATAGCCATTTATTATGGTTTAAATATGATATGTTTCTCCAAAGGCTCACTGTGTTGAAGGGTTGGTTGCTGATGGGCTTTTGGAAAGAGATTGAATCATGGGGGCTCTAACTTTATTAGTGGGGTAATCTATTGATGAGATTATAATTTGATGGAAACAGGTGGTGAGAAGGGATGGAAACAGGAGGTGGGGCCTAGTTGAAGCGAAAGGTGCCTAAGAGCCAGACCTAGGGGACTAACCTAGCCCCTGACCCTTTCCTCTGGGGCTCTTTCCCCCTTTCTCTTCTTCCTGGCCACCATGAAGTAAGCAGGTTTCCTCCACCTGCCCTCTCACCATGATGTTCTGCCTCCCCACGGGTCTAAAAATAATGGAGCCAGCTGACTGTGGATAGAAACCTCTGAAACTGTGAGCGAAAAAGAAATCTTTTCTTTTTTAAAGTGGGGTGTCTCAGACACTCAGTCACAGTGACAAGAAACTGATGAAAGCATTATTTATGTACCACTGATTTGTTAGATTTAGGAAACTTGTACTCACATTGTCTTGTGTTTGAATGTTTGAATGCATGAAAAATCCCAGAAGACTCTACTCTCCTACACAAGTTATCTCTAGCATTAGTCTGATCTACTCCTTATATTAACATTTTCATTGTGTCTTCCACATCATCTTAGATGTCTTGAATCATTGCCAGTTCTTCCTGTTTTTAATCTTGTTACTTTTCTTAACTTTAAAATCTTCCATTATATTTTGAATGGGGGAGACTTAGCAGAGACTAAGGCAGAAAAAGTGAGTCTTTCAACTGGGGAACCCACTTGATTTATAATGTAACTCAGTATGGTTTCTGGGTTACTGTGTCAGAGATAAATAATAAATGGAGACCCAAAGCTCCACTCATTTATCTTCTGGGTGTTATGTCCGTTGAGAGAGCATTTGTGAATTGTCTAATTTCAGCTTCTTTGGCTTGGTGGTTGGGAATTTGCTGTAGAGTCTGGTATTGGCTTGGCTATGTGTCCATTTTCAGGATTTCTTTGAGTTATCTTGTTTTTTCAAGTCTTGTTGGTATTGCAGTGGCACATCTGGAGACTTCAGAATGTGAACTGGTAACTAGATGACATTTTACACTGGCAAATTCACTTCCATTTACTTTGTAAGATTCTCTTTAAACAGGGTTATATTCTTCAGCAAGATTTATTCTAACCTAAATGTATGCAATTTAGTTCTGATTTTGTCAGTTCAGAAATGTCTACTTGTGTTTGCCAGCTCTCTCACTGTCATTTCTCATCAACCTGGCATGTCCTTCCATGCCTATATCTGGGTAATTATATTAATAGGAAAGTATCCTAGGGATTTCATCCATATTCTGTCTTGAAAGTGAAAAATCAAGCATTGTGAAAGTCCTTATTTTTCCTGAAACCACCTTCAAAGGACTGAACACATGCATATTTTCTTAGATTTTTATCAGTGTATAAACATTGCTGCAATGAAACTGATATTACTTTCACTTTGTGAAGCAATAATTGGCTTTCTTTCAACAATCTAACCCAGTTCTTTCCAATTCATTTTAGATAAAAGGGAAATTTATTTAGAAAATGTATTTACAGATGAAATTTAGAAACAGTAAGTAAGGTTGGACATATGCCATGCTGCTTATTAAAAGTGAGAGTTTAACCAAATGTTTTATTCCCTAGAGAAATGTTCTCAAATTTTAAGATACTTGGGTCAGCCACAAAGTTAGAGGATTAGAATGTCTATAATCTGTTAACACACAACTCACCTCATGAGTTTTTGATGCACATTTGTTTAGTACACACAAATTATACTTTGCCTGATAGTCAAAACTCAATTTGAGTAAGTTTTAGCATACACCAAATAGAAGTAAAGTATTTTTTACTTGACTCAGTTAACACTGCTAAACTTCTACTTTTATTATGTAATAAAGCAACAGTGTATTTTTCCAGTAAGCAAACTTCCTGAAGAGTTCCAAGAATTAGGAATAACAAAAAGGACTCTAAATTTAAAAAATGACACATAATAATTGTACATATTTATGGGGTGCTGTGTAACTTCTGTATATGTAAACAGTGTATGATAATCAAATCAGCATAATTAATATTTCTATTTCCTTAAGCACCCATCATTTCTTTGTGTTGGGAACCTTCAAAGTAAGAGGACTATATTGTATTAGGGGAAGTATCTGTCACATAATCTGTGTGTTTTAAACTGGGAGAGAAATGCAGTCAGCAGCATTTTTGTTTTTAATCAAACTTTCGTGCATTGCATGAATATTATCTGTTTTCTCTTAGAAATTCTTTTGAGCTGAAGGTAGAATATAATATAGAACTGGGGGAGGGGGGAAGAGACTAGTTCTAGTAACCAAAGAATTGAGAAGTGACACAGTTTGAAGGATCTGACACAATAGCAACACTACACTCAAGACATTTTCAGCTATGTTATTTAGGGCAAATAACACGATCAAAGTTCCTAAGAAAATAACTCTATAATATCAAAGCAAAAATTGCTTTGCATTGCATGGTCCAGCATAATTTTCAGAAGTGCAGATTGTGTTTAGGGCCATCTGGTAAGGATGTTTTCATTTGCTTTATTACATTGCAGGGAAAAAAAATTCTTTTAAAATAGCTTCTGTAAAAACCAAGAGAAAGAAGGAGAAGAAATCTAAAGACAGAGAAGAAAAAAATGCCAATAGAAGAAAAGAAACATAGCTATGCAAAAGTAATGGGAGTTCGGTTTCTTTTCTTCATACAAGAGTAAAGGGTGTCATATGCCAGTGACCTACTTTGGAAAACAAGTGAAGCAGATTCAAATGCAGATGTATTTCTGGAACCCAAAATGGAATATTTGACTGAATTCCTGTCAGTATTTCTTATCAAATTCTAGAAACAGAATTTGTGCAGGGACTCAGGATAGAAATTCTGCAGTGACTGAGAATGGTGCTTTTGGACAGTTAAAACATGACTGAGATTTCACTGATGGGATTCTTTGTTTCTATATATGATACACAGAATTAATAGAGATATCATAATGATCATGACTGTCAGAGAGGAACTTGGTGTCAGCCACTGTAATTAAGTGTTTGATACACATTCTCATAATTAATAATTACAATGGTCCTATTAAATATGTATTATTATGATTCCAACTTGACAGGTGAGGACCCTGAGATTTAAGAAGATCAGTAAATTTATCTAGTGTAACAGCTACTTAAGTGACAGGTTTAAACCTAGAGCTCATGTCTTTGAACTTCAAATCCTAAATTTTAATTGTGCTATTAGACTCCTACTGTTTTTTTTTTAAAGGGAAAAAAAAAAACAGGAAAATCAAGAAGTAAACAAACAAAAAAGCCCAAAAAACCAAAAAACCCCCAAAAAACCTCAACAACAACAAAAGCAAAATAGCAACTACAAAAAGACAACAATAGCGATATAGATTTTCAAAGCAAGATGATAAGAATTTAACAATAGTTATTATATTGCACATTGTTATCTTCAAAATAGTTGCTGGGATTACTAGATATAGGAATAAAACAAAACAATAAAACAGAACAAAACACTGGATTTCAAAAATAAGGCAGAAGGAAATTCCCCACAGTTGCTATAATGCATATTGTTATCCTCCAAATAGATGCTCAGACTACCAACTTTAGGCCTACAAAGTCAATCAAACAATATAAACATTAAATTATTATTATTATTATTATTATTTTACTTCAGTAGCTATCATCTCAGCCTGAGTTCCTCTGAATCAACCAGTTGCTTACTGGGGTTGGGGGTGGGTGGGTTTTGCCCTTCTTGTCTCCCAGCCTGAGTGCTGGCTGGCTCTTGGAAGGAGTGGTTTGGCTTCTTGATTCTCTTCCTGTTCCCCATGGCTGCCACTGGCTCATGGGAAGGTGTGGTTTTGTGTGTGTTTTTTTGTGTGTACATTTGTACTTAATGTTTATAGCATTTAAATTTATGTCACATGTATAGCTATATGTTTGGATTTAAAATTACCTATGAACCTTAATTATGTCTTTCTACAACATTGAACTACCTGTCCTAGCTAAGTGGTAGGAAGTGAAGCTTGCTCCCTCTCACTCTAAATGTTAATTCATAGTTTGTGACTCTAAAGAGGCATGAAAGTAACAAAACCAGATCTCACTTTCAGAAGGATTGCATCATTGTTTTATAAAGGGTAGTTCTCCCTCAGCATCACCAGGGGCTTATTCTGAGTCCTGGACTTCCTGCTTGTACATCTCACAAATCCTAGTAAATGCTGTAGGTTCAACATTCAAAATGCATCCATGATTCCACAATAGGGCCATGCTCTGCTATCTCTATCCTCACCACCTGGCCCAAGCCACCACCATATTGCGTAGGGAGCCTTGTATACTTATTTCCCAGCATACTGTTCTTTTTTTAAATTTTATTTTAAAGAGAATAAAACCAAGCAAAATAAAACAATAAAGCCAATAAAAACAAAGCAGTGTAAGTGACACAGGACTTCAAAACAATACAAAATCAACAATGGTTACCATAATGCCTCCTGTTATCTTCAAAATAGCTGCAGATACCTTCAGATATAGTAAATATCAAACTAAACAGAACCAATAAAAGCAAAACAGTGAATGCAATAAAGGACTTCAAAACAAGACAATAGTAAATCCAAAATGGCTACCATAATACCCTATGCACTGTTCTTAAAGTAGCATCTCGGATACAAGTCAAGTCATACCAGTCCTTTGTCCAAAACACTAAAGGCTTCCATCTCAGAGTGAATGTCAAAGACCAGACAGTAGCCTGTCATCTTCCATGGACTGCGTCCTTTGCCTCGTTCCTTTCCAATCTCATTTTCTCCTACTCTGCTTATGTCACTGTGTTGATCCTGAAACACACTAGAAAATTCTTCTCTTTTTTGGTACCAGGAATCAAACTCAGAAACCTTGTGCTTGCCAGGCAGGTGCTTTGTCACTGAGCTACATCCCTAGCCTGAAAATTCTTCTTGAAGGTATTGATAGTTAATCTAACATTTACTTGCATTACTCTTCTGTTGCATATTTTCCTGCCTTGTTCTATTTCTTCAACTCATTTTCCAAATGAGTCCTCTCCTAGCTACCAATTTAAAGTAGAAACTCCCTCTTCCCTCTGGACCCTTATTCCCTTTCTCTGTTTTCCTTCACATTGTTTTCTACCACTTAACATTTTATATGTTCTACACACTTTATCTCATATAACTGGAATGTCAGCTGCATAGAGTATAGATTTCCTCCACATTCTTATCTTTAGCACTTAAAATAATGTTTGATGCATATATGATTGTTAAAGGAAACATTTGCTCAATTAATAAATGCTGACAATGTATATGAAAGCTTAATAAGTATCTTGTATATAAGGAGTGATTGAAACATATGGTGAATGTTTGAATAAAAGAATTAATAAAGTAATTATTCTGACTCACTTCAGAACATCAAGGTAACCATGACAGCACACATAAAGACACTCAGGAAAGAAGTCTTACAGAGCCGCTTCAGAAAGTGGCAAGAAAAATGGAACATGTGTGTTCAAAACCAGGTTAGCATTTTGTGGAGGATTAATGGAAATATGTCTTTCATTGTAATAAATTTAAAAAATTTAAAACATTTACCCGAATGTTTGATAATACTTTCTGTGCAGTGATTGTACATATTATGTCATTTAATTTTGCAATAAACTTATGGTGTTATTATTTCACATTTTCAGATTAAAAAATAAGAGAGAGCACTTTATTTCCAATTTGTGCCTCTTTTTAAAAATATTTTAAAATGAAAAAAAGAACAAAAATGGTACAGAATTTCAAAACAACATAATAGGAGATTAAGAATGGCTACTATATTGTGTATTGTTCTTTGAAGTAGTTGCTCAGATTACAAGATATAAATTTGTGTCTCTTATGACCTAGTTTTTTTAGACTCAAACTATCAAAGTACAGGCTTTCATTAGATATATCAAATGTGATTTTTCTTAGCTTTCTGTTAAAAACATTGACTACACACAAGTATTACTTAATTATGTAGTTGAAGATTTCAGCATTTATGCACAGAGATGTTACTTTGGAAATTCATTTCTGTTTTTTAAAAGAGAATGTTTATTTAGGAATGTATACACACACACACACACACACACACACACACACACACACACACACTGCCATGCAATAGTTTCCCTGAGAGGTACTCTGGATTATTAGGTTTAATGTGAGTCCTGTGCTGAAGAGAAGGGTGAAACAAACGGCCTCTACAGTGAGGACAAGTAAGCATGGTAATGCTCCAGTAGGAGAGAGAAATAGGAAAAATCAAGCCTTGTTAAATGTGAATGGTTTCATAGCACCTTTTGTGCATGTGGGGAATTCAAGTATCCATTACCTATTTATGTATTCCCAATGTGATGTTAGTGCCAAAGGAAATGACTTGCCCAATTTCCCATCCACTAAATAATTCTGTATTGCAAAATTGAATTAGTAAAAAGATGTTTTATATTTGGTTTTGTTGCCTTAAAACATAGTTTATGCACATAAATTATGTTGGAAATTGAATATTCTTCTTATGTAACCCGTACACAAAGGACTTTGTGCTGTAGGAGTTTTAAAATGTATTCTGGATATTAATCCCTTAAAAAAAAGGACATAATGCATGCAGTTCCCCAGAAGTTTTTACAAACATCAAAGAACATGACAACTACTGCTCAATATCTTTCATCTGTGACCATGCCAGACTGTCTTCCAAATGCTCATTTTTATGTATATAAAGTCAAATGATTTGCCCAAGCTAAGATGTCTACTACTTCTTCCAGGGACTGATGAACTTCTTCAAAAATCCATAATGAGTAATAGTGACCTATAATTTCAGATGATTACTACTTGAGCATAGTCTCATTAAGTATGCCTGCCAGAGTTCAGTTTGAACAATCAAAGTGTCACAAATAAACCATGGTCAATTAGGTTCTCTCCTCTTTGAGAACTCAGGAACAGTGTAAGAGTGGGTTTTTTATGGGTAAGAGAGTCAGTAACGTTCTGATTCAGGTGTGTCTTGGGGAAGTCGTATCACCTCCTTCCTTTCTTTTTCCTGATATCCAAGTGAGCATATGTGCATTATGCACACACACGCACACGCACACACACTCACACATATGCCATATAGAATACTGTTGTCTGTCAGCTGCTGATTGTTGCATACAATTGTTCAATAAAAAAAGTATGGAGCACATACCCCATATTGTATTTCAGTCACTGGATATTTATCAGTGAATAAAAGAGACATAAATATTTCTCTTCATGGGTCTCTACAATGAGTGGGTAGTATTGGAATGGGAATGGGAAAACCAATACAATAACTAAGATAAGTAATAAAGTTTGATTCCTCCTATGAAGGAGAATAGTAGGAAAAGAAACAGGAACCATAGAGCAGCTTAGGAGTTTTCAGTTTTAAATAGAATGATCAGAGAAAGCCTTTTGGAACAGTGACTTGAGCCAAGGCAGGAAGAATGCACGCAGCAGTCTTTGCTGTCTGGGGCAGTGTTACAGCACCAGATATAGAACCACAACATGGTCAGCCCACACATTCAGTATGAGGATCTTGTTCGGAGCCCAGGGTGCAAAATAAAGGCTAAGAATAGCCAATCTTTTTCTTTGCGAAAAAGAGTGAGGCAGTGAAGAGTATTAGAGTAGATATAACTTTGCTAAACTATGGAATGAATGCCCATAAGGGCTAATTATTGCTGCATCTGTTTTTAATGTAAAAAATTTTAAAAATTGGTAAACTACTCCTAATGTAAACTTATCATTTAATCACTTTCCCTGTACAGCTCAGTGTACAGTTCAGTAATGTTAATTTCATTTATATTTTTGTAAAACCAATCTACAGAAATCTTTTCATCTTACAAAATAAAATTCTATATCTACTAAAATAAATTTTTTTAATTCTCTCTATTCCCTGGAACCTGAATACCACACTTCTACTATCTGGCTCTATATAAATTTGATTGCTCTTGGTAATTCATATAAATGTATTAATGTATTATTTGTCTTTTTTGACTGGCTTATTTTACTTAGCATAATGTCCTCAAAATTTGCTCAGATTATAGCATGTGCTAGAATCTTCTTCTTTTTTGAGGGTGCATACTATTCCATTTTATGAATCTACTACTTTTAAAATTCACTCATTTTTGATTGACACATGGATTATTTTCTCTTTTTAGCTATTGTGAATAATGCTGCAATGAACATAGGTGTACAAAAGTCTCTTTGAGATTATGCTTTCAATTGGTTTGGTTTATATGAAGGGGTAGATTAAATATTGAAGGGAACAGGAGATGAAGAGGACAGAAAAATTAAGATGTGTCATACATGTAAAAACCCTCATGATAAATGTAACCATTATGCACTACAAATGTACTACTAAAAATATGTTAATAAAAATTTAATATATTTAATTTATTTTTTTTTATTTTAAAGAGGATAAAACCAAGCAAAATAAAACAGAATAAAAGCAATCAAAAAAAGCCAGTGTAAGTGATACAGGACTTCAAAACAATACAAAATCAATGATAGTTACCATAATGCCTCTTGTTGTCTTCAAAATAGCTACAGATATCTTCAGACATAGTAAAAATCAAACAGAACAGAACAGAATGGAACCAATAAAAATAAAACAATGAATGCAATAAAAGAGTTCAAAAGAAGACAGTAGTAAGTCCAAAGTGGCTACCATAATATATCTTGCTATCTTTGAAGTAGCTGCTCATGCCATCAGATATAACAAAATCAAACAAAACAAAACAGAACAAAACCCAACCCAACAAAACAATGAAAATGATACAGGACTTCAAAACAAAACAATATGGAATCAACAATGGCATCAACAATGGCTACCACCTTCAGAAGGAGAGCCCCCATAGATGCCACACTGTGTACCGCTATCCTCTGAACAGACCACTGGTCCTAGACCTGCAAGGTCAGTGAAACACCAAACACCACAAGCATCAAATTGCATTTCACCTCGATAGCTATCATTGCAGCCTGTGTTTCTCTGGATCAGCCAGTGGCTTACAGATTGTGGGGAGGGATTGGCTCTTCTTGTTTGCCAGAAAGGGCTGAGATCTGGCTGTTTCCCTGCTGCAGGCGGCCCGCGCATGGCGCTGGTTCATAGGCAGGGCTTGCTTCTTGGTGAGACCTTGTTCTCTCCCCCTGCAGTTCGCACATGGTGCTGACACGTGGGGAAAGGCTTGGGTCTGGCTGTTCCCCCACTGGCAGTGGCCCGTGCATGGCCCTGGTTCACAGGGAGGGCTTGCTTCCTTGTGAATCATTGTTCTCTCCCACCCCATCCCTGCAGTCTGCGAATGGCACTGACTCACTGCAAAAGGCTTGGGTCTGGCTGTGGCTGGTGGCGACCGTGCATGGTGCTGGTTTGCAGGGAGCAATAAAAATTTAAAAACCATAAAAACAACTAAACAAGAATTGCTGATTGTATGGTAATTCTGTTTTTAGTTCTTTTGAGGAGTGTCATACTGTGTTCCATAACAACTCCACAATTTTGCATTATTACTAACAGCATATAAGATTTCTACTTTTTCCATATCTTTCCAACAGTTGTTACTTTTTCTTTTTTAAATATTAGCCATCCTAGTGGGTGTTAGATGGTATTTCTTAATGGTTTTCATTTACATCTCTCTAATGTTTAGTGTTGGCGAGCTTCTTTTCTTGTGCTTGTTGGCTATTTGTATATCTCCTTTGGAAAAAATATTTAAGTTGGTTGAATATTATCACTTTTTTGAGTCAGGGTCTCAGTATGTAGTTCAGGCTGGCCAGAACTTACCACATAACCCAAGTTGGGCTCAAACTCGCAGTCATCCTCTTGCCTCAGCCTCCCAAGTGCTGGGATTACAGGCATGCACCACCATGTCTGGCTCCTTTGATTAGTAAAAATTGAATTGCTGTTTTATTTTTGTGTTGTAGTTCTTTATATTTTGAATTAACCCTTTGTCAGATTATATGATATACAAATATTTTCTCCCATTCCATAGTTTGCCTGATTCTGACTATGAATTCAGATGCATAGAAGTTTTAAATTTTGAGTTGTCCTTATTTTTACTTTGTTACCTGTGCTTTTTGTGTCATATCCAACAAATCATTGCCAAATCCAATGTGAAGACACTTCCTCCTGTGTGGTCTAAGAAGTATACAGTTTTAGTTCTTATGTTTAGGTTTTTTTTTTTTTTTTTTTGTGACAGTGCCTCATTATATAGCTCAGGTTGACCATGAGCTCACTATGTAGCCCAGGCTGGTCTCAAACTTGCCGCGATCCTCCTGCCTCTGCCTCCTGAGTGCACCCAGCATGTTTAGGTCTTTGATTCACTTTGAATTTATTTTTATAATGGCATAAGGTATGGGTCTAACATATTCTTTTACATCATTTACTGAAAATAATCTCCTTTCCCTATTGGATGATCTTGGCATCCTTCCCAAAAATCGTTTGCTTATAATATGGGAGGTTTTATTTCTGGGTTGCTAAGTCTTTTGATGTTTCAAAACAAACCAAATATTCGGAATTTGATGTGTAATAATATTTTAAAGTATAAGAATATAATTGTATAAGATAAAAATTAAAGCCCTACCAAGCAAAGAAAATATACATCTGGGCCATTTTTCAGCTCATTTGGTATACTAGGTTGTTATTTTTGCTTGGAAGAGAACAGAGGTGAATAGGTACTTGTGTGTGCAAAAAGAATGTTGTTCTCTGCAGGGTTTACAAAGAAATACATTTTTGTGGAGAAGTATTAATATGGAAAATGGGGGACATGGGTTTTACTACAGGCGTGAAGCAAAAAGTAAGGAGGAATTCTGAAGCCATTTCTCGTATTACCTGTGTGTCTTTCCATCGGAGCCACTTTCTTGAGGCTATGAAGAAGGGAAAGGAAGAAGAAAGGTTAGTGACAAATTTATGCCCAATGCTTTAGAAATTTTAGCTTATTGTCTTAATAAAAATTCCTGTGGAGATTGACTTTTATTTCCATTAACAAACTCCAAATACTTAAGAATAAGAGAAAGTAGGAAACCTGTTTGAGGTCACAAAGAAAGTGAATGGCATTTAGATACATTTCAGTCATCCTACAAAACTTGTGCAATTATGTCATGATAGTACATTATTTCCAAATAATAGTCTCCTAATGGTTGAGATGGGAAGCCAGGTGGCTAAGTGAAGGAGAAAATACATATGTCTCCATTAGTGCATTTAAAAAAATTAATGAGACTGAAAGAAAATAAAAATAAGATCAAGAGGAAACTAACCTTCCTGGCTTTACACTGGCTTGCTATCTTAATACAAGCTTGAAATCCATCAATTTATGCAAATATCTGCACCCTATAATTAGACTTTATCCTTTTAACTAAGTTCTTAAAGTGTGAGCACTTAGTAAGTGGTGACAATTATTATTCTGCATAATAATAATAATAATGAAAAATTTGAATAACCATAATTACTGAAAGCAGCAGCTTTTCAGCTATCACCTTTTGATAATCTAAAGGTAATAGTTGAATGCTTATATGGGAAGCTTTTAAGCTTGCACATCTGTTCCTATGTCAAAAAGCCACATGTGCTTCTCTGAGGATACAAAAAGCAAGACATACCCCACAGATAACACAGTGTGAGCTACGAAGGACTCCAGAAAGCTCCAATTCTCTGGTTTCTCTTATGACGAAACTAAGTTTTAAGTATTTTCTTTAAATCCAGAGCCAATACTGGGAACGTAGTCTTTTCAATATTAGTGTAAAGTTCTGATCCAACTTTCTTTTCTATTAGCTTTACTGCTAATGCAAGAGGCCTGCAAATCATGATGACGTCAAACAGTATCTACAGACTGAGGAAATATTCTACATGTCTCTACTTCTTCTTTCCAAATGGCAAAAAGATGTTACTATAATTTTTAATGTTCACTGACTTATTTAGTAACCTGTTGAGAGCTCCTATGAACAAGGACTATACCCACTGCTCCTGATATAATAGTGAGCTCAGTGGCAAAGTCTCTCCCCTCATGAAATTTATTCTGATGCAGTGAGACTCACCATAAATGGTTAAACAAGCAGGCTATAATGTGATATTTGGTAAAACAGGGTGAAGATTGGAAATGTTGGCAAATGGGGCTTTCTCTTCTTTAGAGAGATTCAGGGAACATTTTGAACAGAGACTTTTAGGAAGGGAAAAGACCAGCTGTAGGGCTACTGAGGAGGAAAAGTCAAAGGGAAAGGTCAGATAAGAATGAAGTGAGACAGAGAACTACAAACAGTAGAGACATTAGAGGTGCTATGGAAAAAGTCTATATTATATATTAAGGACACATTCTAGGAAAATTTAATTTGAATAGAAAACATTAATTCTTATTGGAAAAAACCCACATTTCTTGTTCAATATTGAAAAATTTGGTCTGTTTTTAGCTTCCATAACCAATCCTACCAGCAATCAAAGCATTTTATCTTCTTTAAGCAATAGAAGCTTCATTGTAGCAGGGATCTTGTCTATTTCTGTTTATTGTTTTATTCCCCTTTCCTAAAGTGGTGTTCAGTATCTAAAAGATCTAAAAAATATTTATTGAATGATTAAATTATATGAAATGCATACCCCCTCTTACATTTATTTTGCATACTTTCCCCCCAAATAATGTGCCTACATCCTTTAAAACATTGAAAATCATTGTTTTAATTAGAAGAGATGGATTATGGCATCATATGACTCAGAGAAATTGTAAAAGGTATTTCCTAGGGGACTTTTTTTGAGAGATAGCCATGGTAATAAATAAGCTGGGCACTTATTGTAGTGTTGGTGGGTGAAAGTTTCTCAGCAGTGATCCCTAGTAGCTATGCTTCTCCTACCTACCACCTTTTCCCCTGTAGATTCTGCTTTTGCAATGCAAGTAAATGTTGAGTAGATAAATTTGTGTAATTATTCAGTGTTCTAAAATCTCAACCACTTTCATGATTTATGGAAAATAGAATTGAATGACATTGTGTACAGCCACCTTATTCTAAGGTCCTAGCATAGACTTGGCCCTGTCCTTCCTTCTGTCACAATATGTCAAAAATCCTGTGGAGACTTTCTCTCCAAAGGTTTTTCAATCACCTACAGTTAAAAGATGAGTCAAATAATTAAGACAGCTCTATTTGACATAATCAAGAACCATTGCTCTGGGAGCTGGGGAAAAGAGAGTATAGCTGTTCTCTTCTACAGCAAATCTATTGAATTTTAAATGAATGAACGAATGGCAAAGGGAGAATTCAAAACTTAATACCGAGTGCTGAGTCCATATGAAGTATTTTGCTAGATGCTGTGAGAAACTTGGTAGTAAAATGGGATGTTTTAATCAGGTGGCCAAAAGAGACTATTACTAAACTGAAAGGAGTGTGTGTGGGGGACTGGGGATGATGGGAAGGCTGAAAATAGATTGGAAAGGCTGAGGGAACTGGAAGGTCTTTCAGTGAGGAGCCGGCAGAGTAAGTGTTATCTAGAGGAGGGAGAAGAGTTTTTCAAGGGGAATTCTAGCAAAGCACAGGAATGTAGTCTGTGGGTTAAGAGTTAAGGCTGTGAGGTCAGCAACCTTTTTTTCTAAATGTACTCTACCAAGGTCATAGCTGTCTGACCTCCAAGTCTGAGCTTTCTTGTTTGTACTAGGAAGGAGGGTATAAGAAAAGGCTAGTTATAAAGAGTAAATGAGGGCATGCACGTAAAGGACTTGTATAGGTTTAAGTGCTCAGAAACAGTAACCACTATTGTTATTATTATCATTATTAATTTCCATTTTAACCAGATGCAAAGTTTTTGTGCAATGGCACAGGTCCAAAAGAGCCACAGGCAGAACTTGCTGTGAAATGACAAGGAGCTGAGCACAGATTTGAGTGTGAAGAGCCCAAATTCTACTCAGGAGGGAAGTCGTGGGGGAGGGAACCCCCTTCTGTTGAACTCTTATACTATTCCACATGCTGGGGGTCTGGGTGGGGTTAGGCTTATCCCTACCTCTTAGTTACTTGGCTTAGTGGTAGACTTGCAAGAACCCATGTCGTTCTGAAAGCAAGAAAGACTGTGATCAGATTCTATAAAGGTGCAAAAAATGTTATGAGACAGCAGAAGCAGGAATGATCAGTTTCATTTAGACATTCTGAAAAGAGGTTATATTAAAACGCAACTTTAAAAAAGAGTTATTAAAACGAATCAAAACTTGATTCCGAGTCTTGAAGCACCACCACTTTACTGGCTATGACATCTGGGTGAATTGTTCAGCATTTATATGCCTTATCATTCTTATCTGTCAAAGAGGGATGATATGGTATCCATAGCTTAGAGCTATTGTGGACTTCATTGAGGATAATCCATGTAAAGGGGTTTACCCAGGACTATGCAGGCCTACTGGTTCAATAAATCACTGCTATTTATTACTATTATTTCAAGACCTTTATAGAACATGAAATATTTTGTTATACATATATCATTCCATCTTCATAACATTCTTGTAATATTAGCAAGATAAACAGCTGTCATTCTACTTCATTGATGAGGAAACTGAATATGGAAGACATGGCTTATTATCAAATTACCAGCAGTTGATATGGATCAGAGTTAAGACTCAAATGGTGGTTTCTACAGGGTTTCTTTCATTTAAATGAAATCTTGCAAAAATCCCTAAGTTATGCAACAGTAAATAGAGGTGCTCTGTTTAAAGACAGAAGTCTGTAAGAGTCTGTTCTTTCTTTTTCCTGAAAGGCTCCACGGAATTGAGCTTGAAGACAAGATAAGTAAGCCTGAAGGAAAGATTTGAAATTTGGAGTGAGCCTAAGGAAGAGCACAGCAGTCTGGACGTTCATTGCCTTTTCACAGAAGTTTGAAGAGTCCCACATTGCCCTCTTGGCTGGAGCATGCATGAGGAGTGTGGTGATTGTAAGTATAGAGGCCTCCGTCTCCTGGAGGGAGCAGCCATGGAGGTTGCTACCTGTGGGACCCTGGGATTGTTTCTTCAGATCTCTCTTCCATCACATGAAACCATAACAGCATCATCTGCCTCATGGTTTATCAGGAGAGGTTAATTTGATAACAAACAAAGCACTTAAAAATATGTGTGCCATAACAAAGGACAAACCTGAATCGTTTCTAGGAAAATGAATACAATGTGATACCAACAGTAAGTGAAATAAGTCAGATACACAAGCTTAAATATTCCATGGTTTCTTTTATACCAGAGACTCAAAATATAAATAAAGGGCTAAATAAAAGACAGATAATAGGAAACAGGGAGATGGATCTTTTACTCTAAAGGGAAAGTGAACCAAGAGATGGAGGGAAAGAAAGAGAGGAGACAGGAAAGGGTGAAGAAAGAATTAGGAGGTGTTGTGCACATTTACCAACTTCTCAGAATGCATGTAATTATTATGTCCTGCAAGCATGTCCTAAAAAATAAAAATTAAAACAAAATATGGTTGGCATATAGTAGGTGTGTAATATTAATTGCAAATAATTTCGTCTTCTGGGGCCTGCCTTTTCTCCTCTGCAGAGTAATAATTTGTTATGAGAGTTTGTTATGTATGTGGTAATATGCAGAAAATACCAGGCCCATAACAGTTACTAAATAGAAGTAACAATAATGCCGATGATAATAATTATCCTGGTAATTTCAGTCTATTCTTGCAATTTTAACTTTCTCCATATAAGCAGGCCCTCTTTTGTGTTTTCAGTTTCCTCTTCTTCCCCAATGCCACTGCTAACACATGAAAGATTTTTCCTGTTTCTGACGTTGGTCCCTGGACCCCTTCCACAGGAAGGGCTCATGTCCTCCAATTAGACCAATACCAATTGACCTGGGCCCTTCGGCAATGCTGGTGCCTTCCACATTAATTTGACATCTGCACTTCACCTTGAAAATATGCTAATTGCAGCAGGGATCTGAAGACTGCCTGAAACACCAGTTTGCAAGAGTCTATAGTATGCTACGGATAATTGCAAATTTAATTCCCTTTGAGAAGATGTACAAAATCCTGACCACTCCCATTAGCCCAGAAGAAATTAGAATCTCTGAAATCAAGTGAAATGAAGGAGGAAATATTTCATTTTTAAGGAAAAAGATTCTAAGCTTTATTATTTAAAATATCCCTGAAAAGTTTGACTTAGAAACAGTGATTTTTAGCTCATTCATTTACATTATGTAATTAATTTTTCAGAATTAATATCCTGAAAAGAACTGGTTCAGCCTTATTTTTCAGAGACAAATTTAATTTAAAAACAGAAGTAAATAAAAAAATAAAGAGAGAGTGCTAGGCAAAGATTCATCGTGTTTTATTATCAGCAAAGGAGCACTAATTTAAGCCTGCAGTGCCACCGCATAAGAAAAAATACAACCTTAAATTTGAAAAACAACTTTATTGAAGTATATTTTACATATCATAAAATTCTCCTATTTCAACAGTACAATTCAGTGATTTTTAGTAACTTTACTGGGTCATACAACCATCACCTTAAATCAGATTTAGAATATTTTCATTCCTATAGAAAAGTCCCTTATGTTCATTTGTAATTAATCCCCATTCTTATTCCTAGTTCCCAGAGACCACTAATTTATGTTTTGTCTCTATAAATTTGCCTTTTCTGGACATTTCATAAAAATGTAATCATGCAGTATGTGGTCTCTTGTGTTTGGCTTCTTTCACTTAGGGTAATGTTTTTGAGGTTCATTCATTATGTATCATGTGCCAGTAGTTAGTTTCTTTTTATTGCTGAATTCTGTTTCATTGTTTTGATAGATGACTTTTTGGTATATCTGTACACATATATCTGTAGAAGTAATGGCATTTTGATTGTTCCTAGTTTTTGCTTGTTGTGATATAATCTTTTTTTTTTTTTTTTACAAGACCAGATGTGTTAACAACCTGATCCTTTCTTTGGGCCTCTCTCTGCAGGCCAAACATGAGAAGTTATGAAATCGAATGCAAGACATCACTGATACTACTGTTATGAAGCTTCAGTTTTTCTTAGGTTTCTTTGGTTAGTGTAACACTCTCTTTAGAAGATAAGCAATGTTTTCTGAATTTTGAGGGTTTAGCTTATGTCCATGACTAAAGAACTACAGATGATTTAATGGACAATGGGAAAGAAGATTGCTAAATGTTCCATAGTGTACATTAGAGAATTCAACTTTCATATCAGATTCCCCATTCACACTCTGCAAGATTCCCTATCAAAATTTCTTTCTCAGCTGGGGATTTAGCTCAGTGGCCTAAGTGCCTGCCTGGCAGGCATGAGGTTGTGAGTTCAATCCCCGGTACAAAAAAAAGAAAAAATAAAATAAAATTTTTTTCTCAGCCCAATTGAAATAATGTATCAGAAATAAGTGGGTGAGAGACCCTCAACTTAAATTATTCATTTCCTCCATTCTTGTCTACATTTTAAATACAAATGTAAAGCTATGGTGAAGTGTCAAGAGCTTAGCTGGTTGTACTTTCATGGTTTATACTTTATTGAAACAACATTATCCATCTAACCTGGGGTGGTGTAAGAATGGTATTTATTTATTTATTTTATTTTAAGAAGTATATAACAAAGTAAAACCAATCAAAACAAACCAGTGTAAGAGATACAGGGGACTTCAAAACATGAAATCAACAGTAGTTACCATAATGCCTTTTGATGTCTTCAAAATAGCTTCTCCTGCTGTGAGATTGAACATAATGAAACAAAACAGAAGAGAATAAAACCCAACCCAACAAAACAGCAGAAATGGTGTAGGACCTCAAAACAAGACCATAGGGAATCAACAATGGCTGCAACCCTCAGAAGGAGATTCCCCCCAGATGACACACTGCTTTGCGATATCCTCTAAACCTATGATCAGACTACTGGCCCTAGACCTGCAATGTTAGTGAAACAACAAAGCACCACAGGCATCCAATTGCATTTCACCTCAGTAGCTATCATCACAGCCTGGTTTCTCTGGGTAAGCCTATTGCTTTTGGGGTTGGGGGGTGGGGGAATTGGTACTTCTTGTTTGCTAGCCCTGGTGCTGGAAGGCGCTGGGGTCTGGCTGTTTCCAATCCAGTTGCGGCCCGCACATGGCGCTGGTTCCCAGACTGGGCTTGTTTGCTGCTGTGGCCACTGTTCTCTCAAACCCTGGTCTGCAAATGGCCTAAGTATGGTATTTAAAACCCCAAATGTCTGCAACAAGCAGAAGAGCTAAATAAGGAGAGAGAGAGTGAGAAAGGGATGGAAAGACAGTGGGAAAGAGTGGGGGAGAGAGGGAGAGAAGGAGGGATTAAGAAACAGACAGAAAGAAAAATGAAAAAACAGAAATGATCTAGCTCTAGATATTTTAGTTGCACAGTCTGAACTTGACAGAATCCATTCACTTCTGAGGAACCAACATTTACCAAATGACCTTTATATTCAGAATGCAGAATCCTCAACTATTAGCTGGGAATGAAAAGATAAAATTTATCTTCACCCATTTTACCACTGATAATATTTGTTGAGTAACAATTTTGTGCAATGTACTCCAGGTACTAGGCATTTGAAAGTGAAGACTGACTTTGTGGATACCTTCATGGAGCTAGCAGCCAATGGGGAAAGAGATAAAGAAAGCAAATAAAGAAATATACTCAATAACTGCATATGGTGAGAAGTACTATTAAGGAACAGGGAAACCATGGTGTTGAGAAGTATAATGACAGGGTATTCAGACCTCTGAGAAGGCAACATTTAAACTGAGTCTCAAAGGAAAAGAGGATGGAGAAGCCAAGGAAGGAATGATTGTTCCAAGCAGAGGCAAAAGCAAGGGCAAGGGCCCAAGGAGGGAAGGAACAGAGTTTGGTTCTTGCCCTCAGGGATTTCACATGTAACTGGAGAAGACAGAAGTGACATTATGCTTAAATGACCTGCTTTTGGAAATACTGTGAACAGAATATATACAGATATTATGTGGACGAGAAGAAGTAGCTTAGAATGATTCTTTGCATGTAGTAGAAAAGATACTGAACTGATGAATAAGTTACAGAATGAACAGATGGATGGGTGACTGACTGGCAGACCTACAGAATACATGAATGTATAAGTGGAAAGGAGCTCTTTTTGATAGGTGGACAGAGGCAGATTTCTTACATACACATTTTACAATCTCAGAACTGTGGAGAAGGTATATAGAGTACATGGGAAGGAAGGGGGAGAGAGAGCGAGAGAGACAGACAGAGAGAGAGAGAGGCAGAGAGAGAAATAGCGAGCTAGAATGTTATCCAGCCTTATGCTTTTTTCCCCTTTAGGGTCTAGCTCTGAGTGGCTTCTTGAATTCTAATTTGAAGAACCTTTCTCTACACAATTCAGGCATGAAATGAGAGCATCCTCCACCTCCGTGACAGCTGCCTGGTGAGCAAAGGAAAATTAATTAACTGGCACAAATGGCCTGTAGGTCAGATTTTCCACATAAATGGCACATAAAACAGTTGTATCTTTTAAGATTGGATTCATCTTGAGAAAGTAGGGGAGTCAAGATATGTGAAGCTAAAGTAATTCAATGAAAATTATTGACTAAGCCACTTATACTTGGACATACACACGCATGACACATGCATACTTTTTTTTCCCTTGCTGTACAGCAAAACTTTCTTTCTGAAGATTAACAAGAGAGATGGTAGATATCTTGTCTCCAGTGTGGTTGGATTGCACAACTATGTATTGCAATATTCTTCCAACAACTGTATGCATTATATGATAGCTGATATGGGTCAAGGCCAAATAGACTATCAGTTTTTAAAAAAAGCACTTTTGTCCCTAACATCTGGCCCATTTTCAATCTGATGGATTCACTATATCTCTGCAGATTATGCAAGGGTGGTCCTGGAAGCCTGAACTTTTTGACTTCCTTCCAAAATTATTTAGTTATGTTTCCTGAGGAAGTGAATGCATTCCATCAACGAGAACCCTAGGGTGCAAATACAATTTCCCATAGTACGAGCAGCAACTCCAGAAGAGGCCCTTAAGCTCTCCACTTTTACTGGCCAGTAAAATCCTTTTTTCCAATAACGTTAATAAAAATGACACATAGAGCATTTGCTCAAGTGGCAAAGTGGGGCATTCCTGTTTCTAACCTTGGTTTAAATCATTCTCCTATCATATTTTATGCTTTCAATTCAAAATGAAATTAACATGACCTGGAAGCCAAAGGGAGGCTGTTGCCATGAAAGGGCACAGCTCTAAATGGCTTTAATAAATTCTCTCAAGGCAGAGAACAATTACCCTCCATGAAGCAGAGGCCTGGATGGACTATAATGATGCCTATCCTGATCATGAAGGACCCTGATTGTGAAGTGGGATGTAGGGTCTGAGCATGGAAGTTAAACTTCTATTCTTTGGCATGGCCATTGCCTTCTAAACTTCAGTTCCATTTTTTTTTTCTAGTTTCACTGCCACACATAGTAAAGCATTTCTTCCCATGCAAAGCCTTCTGGTCCTTCTCCCCTCTGCCTAAAAGCTTGGGGTCTCACTTCTTTAACACCTTGTATGCATCACTATCGAACTGTGTGGGAAAAACTTATATATAAGTTGAAAGTACTGTGTTGATCTCTTATCTAGGCTCTGTGATGTGTGGAAATGAAGTCTGATGAATATTTTTTTCCTTTGTAATTAACTGTCTGTATTGTAGGTATTTAGTGAATGAATAAGTGTATGGGGACACCTAGACATTCATTCCCCCCATTCTAGCAATTTTTATTGCATTTAATTTTTTTTCCCATCTTCCTTTCCACTTAGCCCACATTAATGAATTTGGTATTTCTTCAGCTACTTTCTGGGGAAAAGTTTTTTTTTTTTCTTCTTTCTTTTGAGACAGGGTCTCACCGTGCAGTTCAGGCTGGCTTTGAACTCACTTTGTAGCCCAGGCTGGCCTCAAACTCACAGCAAATCCCCCTGCCTCAGCCTCCTGAGTGCTGGGATTACAGGCATGCCCTGGGGAAAAGTTTTATCAAATATTATTAAGTAAAGACTGTGTGCCCAGTGCCTAAATTCCTGTAGCAGCCAACCAACTTTATCTCAACCTATTCTTTACCTGTGGCAGATTAATATTTTCAGAACTAATCCTTCTCCTGATTGAACCATAATCAAAGATAAACAAGCAAAATTTTAAATTTCTTTCTATTGCCTTAAGAGAAAATTTGAACTCCACAGAGAGACAGTATAGGTATTGGTTCAAGAATCTATCACCCCAAATAGCTTTGTATTACACTGGCTGTGTGAGAAGCAATTCAATTTATCTGATTGTTAGTTTATCCATTTAAAAATGGGGCTAATATTAGTAGTTGTTTCTCAGATCAAATGAAATCATGCATGAAATGTGTAAATTAGCCTTGATAATAATTATGCATTATTCTTCATTTCATTGTTTATCCTTTCTTTCCTTTTTCTTCTTCTTTCCCAATTTTTCCTTCTATATTAATTCCATCCGTTCATTTATTCTTTCATTCAAAAGCAACAAGTTAATGGGTAGTGTATAAGAGGATTTTCCATGATGTAACAAAAATTTAAAAATTTCTTAGAAATTCAACTGTTGGCAGGATCTAAAATTTGTGTTTTTGCTAAGTATTGTGATATCTGTATGGAGAAAATATATAAACATTGGCAAGATTACAGGGCCATGGAGGACACAGATTACCCTTAGATATCAAAAGAGAGATTTCAGACAAGAAATCTGAAAACTTGCTCTTTGAAATATGCTCTGATTTCAAAGGACCCGGACTTTTGTGTGATGATACAGTATTATCAACCTTGCCGTTTCTGTCTTCATATTGTGGGTTCCTTCTCCAGCTGAGTGTATTGTTTCACATAAACGATTTTGCTTGCAGGTTTTGGGGCTCCTTAGGATTCCACTGTTTTATATAAAACAGTATATTGTATTTGTTCCTTTCAATGCTGTGAAGTATAAACAAGATAATGTAGTTGGAGCAAGGAGTCTGGGGTTTTTGCATGATAGTTACTCATTCGCTGGAGTCTCTCTGTCTTTCCTTTTTAAAATATATGCAACAGTCAAGGCAGGGGCTTTCTTTTACGTTTTGGGGGACTTTTTCATTGATATTGCTTTGCTGTGCTATGTTTTCTTGCTTCCCCAGATTTGATTCACCTCAGATTTGATCTCCTTGATCGGCCCAGAAGCTGTGGCTTCTTGGAAAAAGACGAAAGGGGGAGGGGGAGAGAAGAGTGCTAAGGACAGGCACAGACGAGCTGTCTTACACTTCTCACCTACCAGCTCCCTGGTTGCAGGCCCCGCCTTCCAGAGAGCTGCTGTATCAGACCCTTTCCAACTCATACTGGGCTGTAGAGTGGATTAAGAATGACACACACCAGAGACACTTTTAGCCTGGCTGTTAAAAAAAAAAAAATGAAGTTTGATGTCGTAGACATGATTTCTAAAATTAAAAATAGTTCCTCTTTTTGCCACACTGCTGTTTTACTTCGGTAAAAATAAATCTGTACATTTCTCATAAAGAAAAAAGATTGTGGACTGGGACAATTGGTTGTAGTTTTAATGTGTATTTGTGTATATAAAATGTATATTTTGAATGAATATCAGGGTTGCTGGGTTGATATGAACATTTGGGGTGACATAACTGGGTTGAGACATATGGTGGCTATGCCTTGGGCATATAGGGATGGAAACCATGTATACACCGATTACATGTCTGGTAGGGCCAGATATTTGGAATGAATGGGTGGAGGGGGTGTGTGTATGAATGTAACGGTGGAGTGTTAGTATTCCTGGTGTGTAAGCTGTGTGCGTGATTCTGCCATGAGTGTATGGTTGTGATAAACATATGGGGTTGCGAGTGTGGATCTGTGTGTGTGTCTGCTTGTACCTTTTCATGTTTGTTTTGCATTTTCCAGTTGTAATGCTTAAACACTCTGTAGCTCAGAATAGTTCTGATGAGTATAGTCTGACTATATAGAAATTGGTATTATACTTCCTGTCAGGGTGTTGATTGCTAGAGATGAGGCTTTGGGGAGATCCCCCCAAACATCTAGAGCCGTGTTAAGACTCATCTTTGCAGATTCAAACACTCCTTAGATCTTATTGTTTCATGTTAATCATGGCTCTAACTCTGTCTTTTGACTTAATTTTTTTTCACATCCCTAATAATGGAATCACCAGAATCCACTTTAGCTTTTGTATTGACTCACAAGCCCCTACTTTCATAATTTTCAAGGAGAATTAGAGTTGGCAGCAATTAGAGATCTTTTTAAAATGGCTAAGCCAGTTTAAGTGTATTTTCTCAGGAATAATATGTCATGTTAATTTGAGTGTCTGTTCTGCCCACAGCTTCGCGCTTGGCTCACATTGAAATTCATGTGGGAACTGATGTGGGGGATTTCCCATTAATCTCCTTAAGGAGGCCTTTTCCCACTGTGGCCTACAGTGACCGTGCTATACCCCTGAGGGGTCCCTTTCTATAAACCTTCCTTGGCCACCCTGAGGATGGGAAGGAATCCTTTCTCTAGGAAGTCTTAGTTCTTTATCCTACTTATCACGCTGGTGTCACATCAACCCACACGTGCAATGCAGTGTGACGTCTTCTCAATCAGACTGAGCTATCTGGGGGTGGGCTCAGGGCATCCATCTCTGGTTCCTAAGAATTGTGCATTTTCTGTCTCAGAAGAGGAAATTCTGGACTTAGCAAAGGAGGGAGAAAAGAATGGAAGGATTATAAAATAATGATAGCCATCACCATGCGTTTTCCTAGGGTTAGTCACTCTAAGTGCTTCATGGTATGATCACGCTTAATTCATTTATCAATCATACAGGTAACTGTCATCATTTACTGCTAGTTAGAGTGAGGAGACACAGGAAGATCAGTGGCACACACCTTGCCCAGTACCACTCAACTTACTAATAAAGGGGGCTGTGAGCATAGGAGATCTACTCCAGATGCCAAAATTTGATCACCCTCCCAAGCTTTGCATTCTGCCTCAAAAGCTGTGTGTGTCACTTCCTCTGTGATGAAAGGAGGTAGCTTCATATTCGGTCCATGTCATGTATGAGTATACTTTTCCCTTTTAAGCCTTATGGTAGTAAATATATATTTTTTTGGCAGATACTATATATTGAACTTCATTTTGATTAAACTAAAAAGGAATTTATTGACTCATAAATAGTATTAAGGATTAAAAATTCAACTTAGCACCAGCTGAATTACATCAGCATGGCATTGAGTAAAGATGGCCCATCTGAGGAAAGCTGCCAGCATAGAGACGTGGAGTGAGTGAGGCGTTGAGAGTTCTTTCAAAAGTTGCTGTTTCAAGCTGTTGGTTCTCCTGGAGGTGCTTGTCGTGCTGGCTTCCCCATTATGGATTCAGCCATTATCATTGGGGGAGCTTGGGACCTCATCTATGAGAGTGACTGTGGTTCACCTTGCGGGGAGCTCTGCTCCTCACCTTGTGTATCGCTTCCTGGCTCCGGAGGGGAAGCTGTGTGCTGGAGAGACTCATCACGCTGGGCTTCCTGACCTGTGCTCGACTGTTCTCATCGTCAGAGGAGTGCGGGACCTCATTGCTGCTGGGGATGGCTGTGGTGCTCTTCAGGGCAGCCCCACTCCTTATTTTGAGTGTGACTTCTTGGCTCCCATGTAGAATCCTCAACCCACTGCACAGCTCCTTCACCCCGCTGGCATAGACTATAGTTTCCACCGCTGACCTTTGGCTTTCCTGGCACAGAACAGTAAAATAAACTGGCGTGAGTCCTTATTGTGGGCTCGTAGATTTCCAGTTGGATTTGTGGGAGGCATTGTCATGTGTTTTGAGTCTTTAGCTAGACTCTTGTATGACATTGCTATGGGATCCAGGCCCTTGTTTGAATATCCTGGGTCTTTAGTGCTGTGGACAGATTTTCCTGCACTTTCTTGTGTTTAACTCTGGGTGACTATTATAAAACAGTATTACAAATCCTGTGTCCTTTATGCAGTTGTTCTCACTGTAACCCCTGAGTACAACAAATAGTGTAGTTCAAGTATAGTGCAGATCTTATGCATGACTGAAATAGGTAGCATTTTATAACATTACCAGCAATATGTCTTTTTTCATCATTAAATTATGCTTTCTTTTGTGGGTAATTCTTTGTCAGAAGGGCTTTGGCCTCAGGAGAGTAAACATGGTCATGAACAACTCTGTGATAGATTAACTAATGATCAACTTGTAACACCCAGCTGAACTGAGTCAATGTGGTTCTGGGTGTGGAAGGCCCACTTGAGGATTACTGCCCACAGCGTAAGAGGATAACTGGAGGGGAAGATAGTATGCTCTTACTTCTCCTCGAGAAGCTTGTAATGCTGATTTTCCTGATATGAACTCAGCTATTCTCATCATTGCAGGAGCTCAGGTCCTTGCTGTAACTGAGGATGGCTGTGGCTGTTTTTTTGTGGTTCCTTGGTTATTACCTTGAGTGTCACTTCCTGGATCCTGTGCAGATTCCTTGGCCTGCTGGCACAGATCCTTCATCCCACTGGTGCAGACTTTCTAGCTTCCACCACTGACCTTTGGGCCTTTCCAGTGCAAATCCTTTTTCTTTTTTTTTTTTTTTTTTTTTGTCTTTTTGAGACAGGGTCTTGCTATGCATTTTGGGCTGGACTTGAACTCACTTCATAGCCCAGGTTGGTCTCAAACTTGCAATGATCCGCCTGCCTCAGCCTCCCAAGTGCTGGTATTACAGGCTTGTGCCACCATGCCTGGCCCAGTGCAGATCCTTGATACAGACTTACGTGAGACATCGCTATGGGCTCTAGGCCTCCAGCGGGACTCGTGGAGGACAGTGTCATGGAATTCAGGACATTAGCTGGATTCTTTGGGTCTCTAGTGTGTGGCCAGATCTGTACTCTTCTGCATTAGACTTTTTGGGTGATATTAAAAAATAATCCTATAAATTATATGTCCCATATTAAATCTATTCCCTTGTAAATCCTGACTATAAGCAGCTCTGAGGTTGTATATTTGGAGGTTAGCAAGTAGGGAGACTTTGTTTTCTCTGGTGAATCTTACAAAAACCCTGGGTGTGGTTCTTATTGGTTGTGTGTGGTGTGTGTCCACCCTCAACCTCTCTGGGCAGTTGTCCTCGCCGTCGTCATCTGTCTTCCACTGGAATGGCAGGTGGTGGAGCTCCTTTTAAGTTGTAAGGGCTAATGTGTAAAGGTGTTCCCCCTGGACACTCTGGGCATGAGTAGCAATAGGGTTCTATCGCTTTGCCTCTCCTGACTTCTCTCATTGTCTCCTTCTCTCAATTGATAGAAGTGAGTTTGAATCTGCAGTTATTCTGAAATTAGTAGATCTGCACTATTTCTAATACTTTAGGTTCAGGACATCACAAAAGAGAAAACATGGTCATCAGATCCAGAATTCTCATGTAACAACAGCCAGTGTTTTTCTTAATTAGAGTGATCCATGCTGGGCCAGAGATGGACAGATTCAATGACATCTTTGCATTGGAAAAAAAGCCTATTTAAATTTTAAATAAGTTGCAGCATTGTAACCCTGCATACAGTCAGGAGAACAAAGAAATCTTTATGGTCAGAGGAGAGGAGTTCTTATGCACAGCACAAGAGGAGAAGGCTTAGATGGTTTAAAGAAGAAAAAAGTTATTTATAGCAAGAAATTGGAATATCTATATATCATCCTGTATTTCCAACCAATTATGAATCAAATAAAACCAAAAATTAATAGTGTGTGTAAGAAACATCATTTTTCTCACTGAAACATTCTATACATGTACCTGAGGGAAGGTCCTGTAATTCAGATTTAACCATGTCATTCTCTGGTTTAATGAATTTTTATTCCTTATTAGCTAACATTCAAAATCTTAGACATAACACAAAAGCTGATCTAAACCTTTCAAAGACTATAAGCACTGAAAATATTATAAAATATGCTTCATGTGTAATAAAAGATTAGAATAATACTAAACTGAAAGTATTATGATTTTTTCTCTTGATAACTACTTATGGATTTTTTTAATAACACCATGTTTTCTTTTTCTACCTCCTTTCCTCAGTGTTAGAGCATGTGCACGTCTCCATATGGATTGTTCATTACTTCCTTGCTTTCAGGCTTTACTGTGCATACTAATCACATGGGGGCTCTTGTTAAAATGCAGATTCTGATTCAATAAGTGTGTGTTATGAACTGGGAAATTTTTATTTTCATAATTCCTGGTGATGTTGATGCTGTCATTGTAGCAAGAAAATAGATCTTTTAATGTTTCCATATTTTTTTTATCATACCCTACACCATGTCTTAACCCAGTATCCTGCTGATCTTGAACATAATCAGCCTTTTTATAGACTGGTTATTTCCTACCCCAGTACCCACTTTCCTTTTTTGCCTGTCAATGGTTCTTAAACCTGTCTAGTGATCAAGTTCTGGAGATTCTCAATCAGTAGATACCCTGAAATCTGTATTTCATAAGACATTTTCAGCTAGGTCTGTTGATTCACTAAACATGAAAACCAGTGAATGAGAGAACTCATTTGTTTTCTAGCATCAACTATGGGAACAAATAACCCCACAATCAAGTAGTTTAAGGTATTTGTGTCTTACTCTCAAAACCCAAAGTGGATTAGCAGGGTCAGGAGAAAGGGGACTCCCTACACCACACAGACAGCCAGGGACCCCGGCTTTCTCTATTGGTTCTGCTGACATCTAAACTTCTCTAGATTCCTAGGCATCTCTAGACTTCTAGGGCTCTGAGAATATGGAGTCACATAGGAACGTGAGGAGTGGTATGTCAGTGCTGGTCATAATGGCTTATGAGAGCCTATTGCTAAAATTTTTAGGAATTTTGTGAGTTGGTTTTAAAACATGGTCATTATGAAAAATTAGGTTATATAAATTTATAATTAAATAAATCACATTAAGAACAAAACTTGTCATTTCCTAATTATATTACTCTATATTACTATTATTTATGTTTTTGAGATTATTTACATCTATTATATCTGTATTATAGAAATTCAATTTACCACGACTCTCCCAACTCCATATTCAGTGACATTATGTTTGTATCTTGAAGTCAGCCAAGATGAAAATATTTGCACTATGGAGATTAGCAAATGCTTCATCCCCCATCCCCAAGAGGCAATACTGGTTTTTGGGGTCTAGGCCTAGAAGTGGCATATATCACTTTAAATATTTCCTTGGCCAAAACTCAATCATACAGCATAACCTAGATGTATGGGACTGACAAAGCTAGTTCAGTAGTCTTGCAAAGGCGGGTATTTGCAGCCCTGCCACAAGGGGTAACTTAGCAATTAAAATGACTATTCTCAAGGACATTGCTGTGAATAAATTATGTGTGATGTGATGTGTGTGTATAGTCGCTTATGAAAATTTACAAAACTTTTTCACAAAATCACAACTGGGAGTATCCTATGAAAAAAGACTCATGATAAGGCTAGGCTTTAATAAGCGAAGTTTGTATTTCTGTTTAATCATGCACTTTGCCACTCTAAAATTCTCCCTTCTCTCAAGACCTGCAATTTTATATTGATCTTACATTTGTGAATCAGGGTATAGTATGTCAATGAGAACACCTGCCTTGGAGGATAAACATAT
>RJWM01020055.1:0-37965 GCA_004363535.1 Dasyprocta punctata
CTTAGTAAGAAAAAAAATAGTAATTTATTTTTTAGTTATTTACGGTACTTATGTATGGAACCTAACATGTTCATGGTATTAGAATATATCTGAAGGCCTCCGATGAGATTTGTTGAATTTCATGCCTAAACCTAGGATTGAAGAATAGCATTTACATATGAACTTTGGTCACTTTTATTATGAAATGGCTTATTGAATGCTGCCTGTACTTATCTAGAAGATTTTCTTACATGAAGATTGATTAGAAATTGTGGATTACTAGTTTCTGACAAATTTCAGAGACAAAGTCTGACACTGTTCTGATTAAATTCTAAGATACAATAGAATTGGCTGATTTTAATGGATTCCCCAGATGCTTAGAAGCAAGTACCTCTCTGCCTGTTGTTAACAATGCATTCCAGCAGTGTGAGGGTGAGAGAACTTTTTCCACTGAGGAGGAAATGTAAAAATAATCATCTATGAAGCACTCCTTATTTCCTACCTGCTATGGTACACTAAAGTAAAAGCATCTTTTTATCTCTTTTCCAGGAGACTCTAGTGACTTTCTCCAGCAGGAAAACCAAAACAACATACTTTTGTAATATTATAATGATGTAAGTCCATTTTACTACAACAAGAAAGATTAGTTGAGCTTTGTCCATTCATAATGAACATGAGAATGTTGTTTAGTTAGGAGTTTTTTTTTTCTTGTTAGAAATAAAAAATGGATATAAATCATTCTCACTTAAGATAAGATTAGAGGAATAATTATTAGTGAGGTTTGGGAGAATGAAGACAGATGCTGATTTTTGTGTATGTTCATGCTTTGTGAGTTTAGGCAAAAGTAGGTGTCTTGGTTTATGACACAGAAGCCAATAGCACATAATTCAAGGTAGTATCTTTAATCTGCAATGTGTATAGTCATCCTTTGATATTCATAATTTTTTTGGTAAGTGTTGCCTGCTTAAAGTAAGAAGGAATGTGTGTTACTGTGGTGTTGGCACACTTAACCGAGAAGATGAGGTTCTTTGCAGACTTTGGAGTCTGTAAAACCATCTTCAATTCTAAGCGTTTTTCTTTTCTATGCATTGCAATGACACAGTTTCCTTGGAGGGTGAGGAATGTTCAGTTATTTAAATGTGAGCTCTCTTAAACTAGAGTTCTTAAAAAATCAAACTTCATAGCTTTTATTGTAAAGACAAATCAGGGGAGATACCTACCAACTGATTTGAGAAATACAAATGGACTGTGAAGGAGAATTAGAAATAAGGATAGACCAAAACCATCAATCTAATGCATGCATTAGTTTAGCAAAGAGTATGATTTTGCTTATGGTTAACGTTTCAGAATCCTGACCTTGCGGTTGCATTGGACACACTGCATGGTGGGTGGAGACTTTTTGTTGCTGTTCTTGTGAACATATCTTCATCCTCCTGGATATGCTCAGGCTCTGGCACTTAGTTTATTGCACATACCAACTCTATTTCAAATACATGTACTTTCCTTCATTTGGTCAATAAATGTGTTGCATGTCTACTTATACCACTGAAGAAGGCACTGTTCCTCCTCTCAAATAACCCTTGATTCAAGAGCAGAGATAGACCTCCACACAGAAAGTGTCATGACTTTATCTCATTGTTGAGAGCTAATTCCAGGAGGGGCACCAACCATGTCCAGGTACCTGCCTAAGATCATGAGGGAAAACTTCCTGAAAGAGGTGATGTTCTTTATCCTTAAAAATACACTTATATAATATGGCTTGCCCCTATTTCTACAGATTCAATCAAATGTAGATACAAAGTATTTGAAAAAATATGTCTATATTGAACATGTACAGACTATTTCTCACCACTATGCTCCAAATAATAGCAACTATTTATACAACATTTACATTGTCCTGGATATCGCAAGTACTCTACAGATGATTTACAATATACAGGAGCATGTGCATGGGTGTTATACAAACATTGTGTCATTTGATATAAGGGCTATGACTATCCATGGATTTTTGTATCTTGAGGTGGAGGTCTGTAGAACCATTCTCATGAATATCAAAGGATGACTATACACATTGCAGATTAAAGATACTACCTTGATGACACAGGGTTAGTTTTCGTTTGAGGAGGTGCCATTATTCTATACAAGTTTCTTTAAATGGCTAGTGCTTTTGGAAGTCATTCCTTCTTTTCTTGTACCCCAAGCCAAAAGGGTATCATTCTTATGTAAATTGAATGGAATCCTACATTGCTGACATTTGGAGAAATGCTAATTATACACCTATTAATATTTTGCATGACTTATACAAGAAAAAAGTGGAAAAAACTGGCATGTATTGCTCCAGCTTCATTGAGTTTTGTATTCTCTGGGCCCAGACCTGTAGTCCTCATATTAAATATACAATAGTAAGAGGCTCTAAATAAGTTTTACCCATAATTCCTGGCTTGTGAACTAATAGGAAGTCTACAGGTCAAGTTTACATTCAAAACACAACTTCTTGTCAGAGGCAGTATATTTCTGGCTCATCTATTATGAATATAATTGTTGATATGTATTAAAATACATAATATTCACATTCTTTATTCCAATAGTACTACTTTTAGGTGATTAATGAGAATATAAAATATTTTAGTAATCTTTTACAATGATAAGGAATTGGAGGCAAATTAAATATATACAACAATAAGAGACTCATTAAGAAAAGTATAGTGTATATATATTATTTTTGTCAATCTTAAACTTCAGAATATAAAGCTATATTTCTTGACCAAAAGAATGTCTATTGCATTATTTCAGATATCAATGAAAAAACAAATTATAAAAGAGCATGTAGAGAATGTCATGGAAGTAAAAGTATGGGTGCATGTAAGTGTAACATCTGAATAGATACATTAAAATGCTGACAAGAATGTTGGACAAAACATTAGTGTAGTAATCTCTGGAGAGTGGGATTTGAGGTGATTTTGATATTCGTCTGAGACTTTGCTGTACTTGTTAATTTTCTCAATATATATGTATTATTTTGGCAAAAACAATCACTTTGAAAAGAAAAAATTAAAGTATAGTTTACTGGAATATGCATCTAGAGTCATACATTGAGCAGATAACCCAAAGTGAAAAAACCTCTACTAACATCACAGTTACCTAGAAATACAGGCAAGTGGCTGAGAGTTGGTGTGAACTGGATGCAGCCTTGATCAACGGATTGTGTTGTTGGAATTTCTTAGTTTTCTGCTACCGTGACCCAAACAACCCTTTCTCTCCTTAACCTTATCTTCAGTTTTGTACATCACTCAACTTGCACTGGTGAGAATTGAATAAAAGCAAGAGTCAGCCTTCAGATCCTGGCTGGGTTACAGGTCTTGAGAAGGGTGGGAAATTGGAGAAGTGGTCACAGGCTTTGTGAAGAGTACAACTCTTTCTAAGGTCAAAGGGAAAACTAGAGCTAGAGTGATTTGGAAGACATGAGACATGCATACAAACCAATCTGTGCTTTCTGTCCTCTCCACTGATTGCTGACTTTTATCCACAAATCCAAAATAATAAAAGTAAAGAAGTCAGATCTCAGCAAGGCCAATCAGCAGTGTGGCCTTAATTTTTGTCATCTGTGGAAAGAGGGCTCACATGAGCTAACGGCTATGGACAAATTTTCCGATTTAGGCTCTGATATTCAGCAATCATTTGTGTGCCAACCACCTGGTAGCCCTGGTGTAGGATCCTGGGATATGTGTAAAGAAATGCACTGAAATCCCACTCTGAAGGAGACAGTAAACAATGACACGTCCAAATGGACAGTGGGGCTCAGCTGTTCGTGCAGGGCTGTGGTAAAATGCTTCTTAGATAAGGTGACATCAAGTAAGCATGTGAATGGGAAGAAGCAATTTTCACTGAGAAATGGATCACAAAACAGGTTCCTTATTTCAAGGGTCTTAATTCAGAATCATTGTCTATTCAGAGTCTCTAGTTTGAGAAATAAATGCATTCACTTCTGATCTGCCTCTTGGGAGACTCATTCATTCATTCAGTCATTCATTCACTGATTTAAAAATGGTGGGTTTCTGCTATGCCTCCCAGTCTGTCTGAAGTGCTGGAGATATACAGGAAAGTGGAAAGGGCGTGGTGCCTACTTTCAATAGCTCGGAATCTAGTGGGAGACAAATGGAAAGACAGTGGTGTAGCAGTGCGAGAGGCACTGATAGGATGCACGAGAACAGAGAAGAGAGGCACTGGCCCTGGAGGAGCTGAAGCATGATTCAGGAAGGGCTCCAGGCCATGAGATGCTCTGAGATGATCCTGAACCTCCAGGAAGAGGGGTCACAAGTCCTGGGGAGCTGGAGGACTGAGGGGTCTTTCTTGAAGACTGGGAACATGAGATAGGCAGGAAAGTGGGAAACAGCACCTTGTGCTCAAGAGAGCAATAGAGAGTTGTACAGTGAGTGCTGCGGTGCTGTGTGGCATGATGAGGGTAGGGCTGAGTAGGGGGAGGGTGTGTGGATTGGTCAGTGTGTGACTGAGCTTGGCAGTGTTGCCTGGGACCCCTGTACTTTGCTGCTTGGGTGGTGCTGCTCCCATTCAGGAAAAATGAATGCACCTTTTCACGGCCCTGTTACCAAGTTTTCAGATCACTTCTGCACCCAGACAGGTCTCATGGCTGCTTCTCAGCTGGGGAGTAAATCTTAAAATCATGCAGTTGTTTTCCATTTAGGTAATAAACATGCACAGTGCCAAGAAAACACTGGTCCAGCTAGCTGATGGTCAAGCAGTTGTCATGTGGGAGGGAATTCTCTCTGGCCAAAAAGCCAGAGAGGTGGGAGAAAACCCACACACAAAACTCTCCCAACACTCCTCTTGTGTCTTCTGAAAGGGTTTAGATCTCCAGCAGCTGTTCTGTGTCACAATCTACAAGTGGGAAAAGGGCAGGTTCTTTTTTTCTTTCTCCAAAAAACACTAAAGAAGCAATCCATTTCTGTCCCAGAGTTATTTCCTGAGATGAGAGCTCTTGAGAGCTCTGGCAACTCCCTCTTTTCAGTTTCCTCCCTGGGCAAAAGGCTTTCCCCCAAGGGAAGTGTCATTCATATGGCGGCGAATAAGGTCCAGCACAGAATGCACCAGATGTTGGGCCAGAGGTTTCCTCCCTCTCTCTGTCAATTGATTGGAAGAGAAAAAGTATTTCCACCAAGGCTTTTTCCAAGTGTGTAGCTATGAGGGGGTGTGCTGTCTGGCCGCAGACAGAAAATGTTGGTGCCTTTGAGCTGGGCTCCAGGATGTTGCTGCCAATTCCAAAAGTATTTTCTTTTACAAATATATAAGTAAAATAGGCATTCAGAAGGGGAAAGGTCCTTTGCTGCTGTGGGAGTTCCAGTACCATTCGTCGGGCCATGACTGGGCAGTGTTCCGCTGCTTATCCCCAGCGTCCAGTAGAACTTACTGCTTCTTTTCTTTCCTCCATATTATTGGCAAACTATTCATCAAATTATGTTATAGTTATGTGTGAGTGTCTTTTCCACTGCTTGAAGACAGGCACTGCCTTTCTCAGCTTCTCTATCCAGAGCCTGGTAGAATCTCAGGACCCATGAGCTCAAGAGTCTTTGTTTACCTGTGTCTCAAGGACCCAGAATAGGGCCTGGCACATGGTAAGTACATAGCAATTACTTATTGATAGAATAAACAAATTCCCTGCAAAAGAAGCCTACTTCAGTATTGTTGAAGGGACAGCTGAGTTCTGTGAGGCCTCAGGAACTCTTTTGTGCTTCTTGGAAGGGAATCAGGAGGTTGTACTGCTTTTGTAGTGCCTCCCATGCCTCACCCTTCTCAACAGGTCTAAGTGTCCCACAGGGCCCTGGAGGACAGGTCAACTTTTCCCTAAGGAATCTGATCATGACTAAGCCATTCTCAGTATGGCACAGTCAGTGTTACAAGTCTCAACTATGAGCAGATCAAGATATTGAGGTGGGATGTATAGTTTGATGTTGATTTATTTGGACTTTGAAAATTCAATCAAGTAATGTTTGGGTGGGCCCATTAAGACCATCTTCACCAGGTAAGATAAGAACAGGTCTCTGCTGAGCTGTGTTATATGTTTCTTAGTCTGAGTTCAGGGCTCAGCTCAGAGTCTGAGGCATAGTGTGCTTCTGTCCACCATTTTTAGAAAGAAGAACCGCAGAGGCAGCTGCCAAGTGCCAGCCCGCTCTGTGCCTTCTGCCTCACTTCTGAAGAGCTCTTCCTGGAACCACTTGCTGTCATGGAGCTCAATTCCTCAAAAAACTAGAGGGTGAAATCTTGATTAACTTAGCTGAGCTATCCAGAATCCTTAGCTAATTAATTTATTTTAAAGTTAACATTATTTGGATTCTCTCTTTGGGAGAAAACAAGGAAATATAATTTTGAAAAAATAGTTCTTTAATTTTAAAAACAGTTCTATAAGTTATAACCTAAGTTTTTAGCTCATATCTCTGAACCGTGTTATATTAGTGACTCAATGATTAAAGTTCTTGATGTGGTTTCATACTGCAGAATCTGTTTAACACTTATTTAAATACATTCCATATGAAAGTAGATTTGTCCGTCATGCAGTAGCAAGATGGTGACCCATCACTTCAAACTGAACATAAGACCTATCTTAGTATTCTACCTTTTTTTTTTTTTTTTTGAGACAGGGTCTCATTATGCAGTTAAGGCTGACTTTGAACTCACTTTGTAGTGACTGGCCTCAAACTCATAGCAATTCTCCTGCCTCAGCCTCCTGAGTACTGGAATTACAGGTGTGTGCCACCACACCCGACTAGTACACTACTTTTCTAGAAATGTGCCAATTGCTTTAAATATCCACAAGAATAATGGAAAAGGACACATAGAAACTGGAAGGTAATGAAGTTGAAATGTCACTTCCTGACAATAGGAATTTGGTCTCTGAATGTTGTGCCTAGGAATTTAATCTTCTAAATTTTTCAAGAAAGACATATCTTTTAACACATAGTTTTGAATAAATGAAAGTTTGTGAACTAATGAACTCCAGAAAGCATTTAAATCAACAGAAATCTTTGATATGTAAACAATTTTCCTGATGACTACAGCTAGCTGGAAAATCCCTCTGGCCAGAACATTGTTTAAGCACTCTAGTTACTGAGATTTTCAATGCAGATAATGACTCTCCACAAGAATTATTTAATAACCTTTCTCCTGTTTTCAAGATGAACCCTGTTCTATCACTTTTGCAGGACTTCTAGCTGTCTGCACCTTGAGGTGCTAGTTGATATACTTCTGTTTTTTTTTCCAATCTTTTATTTATTTCTTTATTAATTAATCAATGGTACAACCATGTATTGAATTTCTGCTATTACCAAGGCTGATAGGGGAAGTGGGACAGGTGATATATAACTGGAGATTCTATTTAACAGACACACAAGATGTGTTCCCTGCCCAGGAATCCTACAAAAATGTGGTTTTCGTAGACCTTCTCACTGCACAGTAGACAGAATCTAGTGTTCATGCTGCCTTGCTGTCAGGTGACTGGCTTTGTCTGGGGTCTGCTCCACCTGCATGCCAGGGTCTGTTGTCTGTCTTCCCGAATGTCAGCTTCCTTCTCTGCTTTACAATCCTATGGAAGCTCCTAGCTAAGACCCTCATGCTCCTTGGGGTCTTGTCCACATGCCCACGTGTATCCAGTGGCTCATTCAACACTTTCTCCTGCACAGGTGCTGAGAGCAGAATGAACTACTTTGTGGATTCAGCCATGAGCAGCCCTGGCCCTTACCTGGCGTCTTGTCCTGCAATGGTGGTGAGTGGTGGTCCCTTCCCTGCCCCTCCCTATGCACTCAGCCTTTTACACTCCCTTCTCCTGGCTTTTGGTTTCCTGACATCTCCTGCTTAGAGAAGCCAATGACCTGAATGCCAAATGGGTCTCAGCTTTGAATCTTTTGGAGGAGATTAATTGTGAGATTATCTCTGGTTTTATCAGCATATCAAGTAGCAACCCAAGTCTCAGGGCTTTGTTGAAGATTTTTAGTATGTGTGCATTTCAGAGATTGTGACTCAAAAGTGATTTACAGACAAAGCCAGCTGATATCTACTGCTCCATTAGTTTGCTGAGGATTTTTCCCATAGGAATGTACCCTCGGTCTACTGATATTATAATTTATCTTACCTTGGGCCTTAGGCACAAAACCAAAACAATGCAAATTTTCCAATCCGATAATTTGAAAGCAAAAGTAAAATGAAATGTGACCATAAACTTATGGGAAAATATAATGAAATCTTATTTTAAGAAAGGTAAAATGGAAGTTAGGACTCTATCTATAGTTTTGCCTATAGTGGATGAGATTCTTGACCATGTGTTATGGTTTGTGTCTGCATTTCAACCCAAAAGCCTCACACAGTCATGGGAGCAGGCTTCTAGAATTTGTGAGTAATTCATGGTCCAATGCTGGGACTCTAAGTTGCATAACCTACATACAATATAAGGGACAGAAAGAGTCTTCCCTTGCACTCCTCCCTTTTTGCTCTTGTTGCTTTTGATGTTTTCGGCTGCTCTGAACTGGTGTCCCTCTGCTATGAGACACCCTGCCTTGGAGCCAACTGATTATGGACTGAAACCTCCACAAACTGTGAGCTAAATACACCTTTCCTTCCTTAATTTTGGGTGTCAGATATTTTGTCTCAGCAATGAGAGAAAAGTAACCAAGACACCATGCTATATGTTGTTTACTAGAAATACTTAAGAAATTCCTTTAAAAATGTACTATATGAGAGATCTTTCAATGCTGTCACTGATCAGTTTTAGTTGTAAAATGAAATTTAAATGATAATAGATATGTTGCTAATTATTTTTTCTAAATTCTGTAGGTTTTTATACAAAAATAGTTATCATTAAACTTGTTTTTCTCTTTATGTACTCTGGAAGTGGACAGATAAGCTTATTCTTAACTCTTCACAGTACATGAATCTAAATAGATACCAATTAACAAGAACTCTTGTCTGACTTTGGCCTTTGACTATGTCTACCTGAGATTCTATGTGGTTTTTAGCTTTGGTACTTTAAGTTATCCATCACTGCACCTGTAATTGGAAATGAAAAGATCTGAATTTTTGTATAGTACTGAAAAGTCATTTGCTCAAAAGCTATTGCATATTCAGGGTGACAGACATAGTTGAAGGATAATTAACACATCTGTCTTTACTGGCCATCCCATAACACACAGTTCTTTCTAAAATGGCTTCTGCTTGTCTTCCAAAGAAAATTAGAATTAGAAAAAAGATTTAGACTATAATTCACATTAGAAATACATTTTAAAAAATTCACATACAAAGCCAGGTAAACAGTCACTCAAGTTTGCTTAGTGAAAATCATCAAGGGACTTGCAGTTGGGGGTCACGTACAGGGCAGGAGCACTATCCAACAGAATATCCTACTGCTTTTTACGGAGAGATTATCCTCTAAGGTCCACACACATTGCACTCGATTTTCCTTAAAGATGATATGGCAGAGATTTGTTAAAACAAATATGGATGTCACACTATGAAGGCCAATGTGTCATTGACTTGGAAATGACCATTTGAAACTGGCCTGTTAATTCTATTGGTATTATAATCAATCAGGATGAATATCTTCTCAAAGTGAAAAATGCCTTACATAGACATACATTTTGAAACACTGGAATAAAAAAATCTAGTATCACCATTCAAATTTAAGCATAATATGATATTATCCTAGAGAGAGTATCTGGAACTTGTCGATCTGGAAATCCCAAATCAATCTAATCGCGTGTCTACAACTAAAAAGCGCTACTCCAAGTGAATACACTAGATATTTTTAATGTATTTTGAGTAATTTCCATTGGTTTCAAAACAAAGACCGCAACCCCGTAGTTATATCTGGAAAACATTATCAACATGTGAAATCCCCCACTACAAATTTCAAAGCTACTTGAGTAAAAGCAGGGAGTTGCACAATACAGCTGCTAAGGTATTGTCCCAGCACCTTTACTTACAACTTCTCTCTGGACTTCAGTTTCTCTATCACTGGAATTAGGCAACCCTTCAGAACCATGAAACAAATGAAGAAGTCCTTAATGTCTCTGCTCTAATAAAGTTGAAAAAGAAAAATTTATCGGTGCAAGTTCAAGTTCAATAAAGCAACTCTAACAGATAAGATCTTACAATCTTAGGCTGGGCTATCAGAAAGTCAAAGCATCTATAACTTATCTACAAACTGTAACCTTGGCAGGTTGGCACTAGCCATCTTACCAAGCAAACTTCACACTGCATCCCAGTTTAAGATCTTGTAGAGGAGTGAGCAGAATTTTAACTTTCAAACACGAGGTGGGCAAAGCCCCGGGTATGTGACACCTTTTCAGTGCCTTTGGAACCTTAATGTTCACAACTGGCACAGAGGGTTTAATCCAGTACCACAGGTGCTGCCCTGCTCCCTGGCTCCTGCCATAGTCTGATTTAGTCAGGTAGAACCATAAAAACTAACAATCGTGTCCCACCTATGGTACTCTTGAGAGGGAAAAGAAAATCCTGAGAGCCAGTGGAGTTTTCAATAGGGAGTGATTTTGCCCACTCAGGGGATTATTTGGTGATAGCTGAGATGTTTGGTTGTCAAAATTTGGGAACTGCTAGAGTCTTCCAGTCTGTAGACGCCACGGATGTAACTAAACTTTCCACAACACATAAGGTAGAATCCTAAGACAAAGAATTATGAAGCTCGTGATGGCGACTGTGCTGAGACTGAGAAACCTTGGTTGGGAGAAGCCATCCAGCACCAGCTTCACTTCTGAGGCCACGTGCTCCTTCTGTGCTCACACTGCACTGAGTAGGTCTAGGGTCCTTGTAAATTATTATTTTAGAAAGGAATATTTAAAAAAACTGCGAATGTGTTCCTCTTTTGAGGGACTGCTTCATTTGACCAAGAAATACTCTTCTAAAATAAAATAAGACTGTTTTCTAATCCTGAAAGATTGCCAAGCCTCGGGTTGCTAATTTGTTAATTAGAGATCACATTAGCATTACATGGACCTTTGCTGTGCTAGAAGAGTGCTTGAAATATTTACAGATACAATTAAAATCCATGGTAATGACCATTTTACACAGCACTCACATTTGCTGCTCAGGGTTAGTTTTTCAAAAGCAGGACACATGTTTTCCGGATGGTAAGGTCAGTCCCTTAGGAGACTGTAATGAATGAAGTGATGTCACAGCCAGTGAGGTGGAGAAACAACCCTTTCGGAAGTGGCCTTTGTGTGGGTATGGAACCATTTCCAGGTACTTATATGGGCTGTGTGTCAGGGGCCCTTCATCCAGGGAAGGAAATACCTCCTTCCTGTTGTGGTCCCAGCTGGCCGGCCTGCCCTGAGCCGTGGAAGTCCCTGCAGTGCAGGCACATTGGTCCTCTCCTGTGTCATCCTTTTTATCATACCATGGCGCTGGCCCAGCAGAGGGAGGGCTGCAGGAGACCCTGGGCTGTTGGTAGTTTCAAATAAACATACCCCGGCCTTTGTGAGCTCACGAGCACAGAGGATGTGTGGAGGAGGCCTTTGGGGACTTATGACGCCTGTGCCAGGTGAACATTAGGAAGCACCTTGAGCTATTTAGAGGACAGGGATTGTTAGTGCCCACTCACCTCTGTTCACAGCTTTGGGCTTTGGGGATAAAGCAACAAACTCCAGGCAACAGTGGCTTCCAGGGTTCCAGACCATATGCAGGGCACTGATGCCCCAGAGGTTAAATGGATACTCCTAAATGGCACAATTTCCTGGGATAATTCTTTGGGCTAAGAGGATATTTTTGCTAGCTTGGGTAATAGATGTTGAAAAGTAGTCACTTTTTGTACTGTCTTTCAACCAAATATGCTTCTCTTATGAATATGGTGACTGCATTTTCTGGATGAAAGTAGGGGTTCAGATCCTATCCAAGGAGAGACCTAGTGACTGGTGATTTTATTATGGTAATAACTTCAGAGACTACTCTTGTACAGAATAAAATGGCACAAGGTCAGGGCTACTTCAGGCATTTGCTCAGTGTAGGGACAAGGTGATAGAAGTATGCCAGACGCATGCTGGAGGTCAGCTTGGGAGGGAAGAGAGAGAGAATCACAGTCACCCACTGGCCTGGGTATCAGCTCCATCATTCCTGTACACTGCAGTGGGACTCACGTCCTCCTGGGCCAGCTGAATCTTGAGTTGTTGGAGACAAAGGGGAATGAATAGCTGGTTCTAAGATTTAGCTACATGCACTGGAAAAATGAGCTCCAAACTATGGCCCTCAGACATAAACTGCCTATTTTAGAGGCCTTTTGAGATTAACTGTAGATCTTATCAATCTTTTCACGGTTTGGGCAGATCCTCTTTGTACATTTTCTTTCTCCTTTCCATGACTGATTGAGATAAAATTCACACACATAACTCCATTTTCATAGTCAGATATTCTGGAGAAACAGAAGGGGGACCCACCTTATTCTTATCTGTTTTATACCAGACAAGAGATGGAACCCTTAGTCCTAGGTCAGGTAGCTATGGAATGTATTTATCTTAGTTTATTTTCTGCTACTATAACGGAGTAGCTGACTGAGTAATTTATAAAGAAATAAATTTATTTGCCTCCTGGTTCTGGAGGTTGCATCTGGCAAGAGCCTACTTGCTGCCTCATGACAGAAGGAGTGTGGGAGAAGGCAAGAAAGAGAGAACAAGAGATGGCGAGTACCTGAATTTATCCTTTTGGCTAGGAACTCACACCTGCAAAAGTGGTATTAACCCATTCATAAGGGCAGATCCTTGAGGGCCTAGTCACCTCCCAATATCTATTATGATATTAGTTAAATTTCAGCTTGCGTTTTGGAGGAGATGTTCAGGCCATGCCCATTGTCCCAGACAATTATAGGTGAAAGTACTTTGGTTTTCAAATCAGAAAGACCTGGGCTACATTCTGGCCTGTCACTCTTTAGCTATGTAACCTTGGGTAACCTTGGGTAAACTACTTAACCTCCCTGAACCACAGTGTTCCCATTTGTACAACGGAGTATAACTTACCCTGAAAGGTCACTGTGATGACCATTAAATGATAAAATGTTTGTCTAGTGTCTCCACAAAGCTGACCCCAGTCAATTTCCTTTTTCCTCTATTCAATGTGTCTTATTCTGGACTTTTTGATTGTGTTAGATGCATCTATGGGGGGAGGACTAGAGATGATTTTTTATTAGTCCATACTGGGGTGTTGCCAGAGCAAGATGGAACTCCTGGGGTAAAGATGGAGACAGTGTTATTGGGAAATCATCTTGCTTTACCACTGCCTTACATGAGAAACTGCTCTCTTGCCACCAGATCAAAGTTTCCTTGTCATGGGCTGGTGGTTTACAGCCCCATTGTGTAAACATACTCGGTTTTCTTATCTTGAGTAACTGTATTTCAATTGGGCCTTCTTGGGAGCAAGTCCCTTCTTATGCATGGCTCTGGCTCTTGGTAGACATTTACCTCCACCCCACAGGTCTCAGGATTTGAGCCTTTGGGTGTGTTTGAGAATCAATCACTGTGCTGCCACTGTGCATTTAGTGCAGACTGTGCCTGCTTCTGTGAAGCTCAGTGCAGACTGTGCCTGCTTCTGTGAAGCTCAGTGCAGATTCCTTCTCTGTGGGAATCCTAGAGGGCAATGGGGAAGATATTAAGAATTAGAGAAGTGGAAGCACACAAAAAGAAATTCTGAATCCAGATATAAACCAGAAAAGAATTTTTCATTCTTGTTACTTGGGAGGATGATGATTTTACCCCTAAAGAGGTTGTTGAAACAGTGTTTGGAAAGTTATTTATACTTCTAACTTTTACTGGCAGACATAAAAATTAAAGGGAAAAAAACCCCACTAATAATTTATGTTTTTTCTATCTATTAGATTCAATCAGTACAAACTGCAGAATTTTAGAGTTAGACTACAACTTAAAGCCTATATCACAATATCAAAAAATTAAGGTTTTAAGAAGTTAAATGAATAGCTCAAGTGTACAAAATTGGTAAGGGATGGGTGTGGTCCAAATCTCCTAGCTCTTGGCCTAGAATACTCCTGTTTTAGTCTGGGTGGCTATAACAAAATACTTGAGGCCAGGTAGCTCATAAAGAATAGAGAGTTGTTGCTCATAGTTCTAGGGAGCTGGAAGGTCTAGGTCAAGATGCAGGTAAGTTTTGGGTCTGGTGAGGAGCCATTTGTCCTTTTTGCTATATCCTCCAGATGGGATGAACATTGTGTCCTCACATGGGAGAAGGGACAGAGGAGACTAGACTCACTCCGGTGAGACCTTTCATAAGCAGCCTAATCCTGACTGTGATGCTCCACCCTTGTGGCCACTCACTTCTTAGAGGTTCTACCTTTTAATACTATCATGCTGGTGATTGAGTCTCAACATAGGAATTTTGGAAGAGCACATTCACATAGAAGCAGCTATCCAATTAATCTGATTCATTTTTAAGAAAGATAGTTGATGCTGTTAAGAACTTGTAACCAACTTTCACACATCCATCTACCTTGTTTATGAAAGCCTTGCTCTTCCCTGAGTTAGAAAAACATCAAAACTGCGTTTTGCAGACCCTTGAGTAAATTGCAAGACTGGACAGTCTTTAAGCTTTGCAAGTCCTCCCACCCGTGCCCCATCACGAGGTTCACAGCGAGCTTCACTGGCACCACAGGATGTCTCCAGTTGTCATCCTAAGTGTCATGGTGAGTCCAAAGGCTTCATGCTGAGTGAGTAGCAACTTGTTATCTGCAGAACTCCAAGCTGACAAATAAGGCTCTTGTGCAGGGTGCAGGGCCATGACCCAGGCTGAGACCCTATCTTTATTTCACTCTGTGGGCCTGGGCTGTGTCTCAACCAGAGTCTGCTGTGAGGAGAGCCTGTCATGCCCTCAGGCTGGTGTGCAGAGTTGCAGTACTGTCGTTGGACTCATCACCCCCACCTTGGTGTGCTAACCAGCTGATCTTTATGGGAGCCACGCACAGTTATCAGTGGCAGCACTGTTAGAGATGCCCTGCTAAACAGCCCTCACTGGGCTTCAGTTTTTTCGCTCAGAAACTTGCAGTGTGTCATGCCTGCCCTTTCACCAAGGTCCAAGCCTATCACTCTTATTGTTTCCAAAAGAATTTCCTGGCCTTGAGTCTAAAATTAAATTGCCCTTTGAGAGTTTCCTATTTTGTTTGTTCCTGTGTCTCCTGGCTGCTACTACACCTACCTCCCTCCTTTCTGATGGAGAGGTGAGGGGGAGCTCTGTTTTGCCTCCTTCCCTCTGTCCCTCCACAGAGCAGAACCGACGGGCCTTCGTGAGCAGATGTGCCTAAGAAGCCCCTCTGGGTCCTTCTGCCCTTCTGAGGCTGAACACAGTATGACCAAGCCTATCATCAGCCAAGGAGATTTATCTGTAATGTGTTCCTTTGTCAGTGCAAGGAAGTGCTGCCTTAGGCATCTTCTGAGGACAAGAAAGCCCCCCACCATGTGATTAATTGGTCCACATAATTGCTCAGCCCAGTGTCAAGGGTGACAGTGTGTCAGGCAGCCATGAACTTGAGGCTGAGAAGTGGCCATATATTAACAGTGTAGAACAGTGTACACTGTTTTAAAACCCCTTCTGTCTGAGAGTTCTTGTAACTAAGGTTCCTTCTGAGCTTCATTTTTCACTTCCACAACAGGAGGAATATGATGAGAGAACTGTTAGAGGATGGTTTTAGGAAAGAATGAAGAGAAATGAATGCATTTTAAGAGGACACTGTGATGATCTCCATTATGATAACACTGACATCCTTGGCTGTGGAGGGCTCCCCACCCTCCTGGAGCTGTGGAGCTGAAGAAAGTTGCCAGTCACAAGGTCAGGAGAAGAATGTGGGTGCAGTCAGCAAAATGGAGCCTTAGAGTTGGCAAGGAACTTGCAGATTGTGAGGCCAGCTCCTCAGGAAGCAAAAGCTTAGGGAGGTTAAGTGATGGGTCAGAGGTTACACAGCTCCTTGGAGGTGGAGCAGAACTTGAATCCAAGCTTCCTGATTTATAGCCCCTTCTGTCTTTCCGCTAGAGTGCACATGAATGTCTATGACATTCCTGGAAAATAATACCAAGTTGTCCTTGTGCTTTGCAAATCCCAGTGCCTGTCTACCCAGTGAGGACTCAGCTTCTCTTCTGAGTTTAAAGTGTGTTTAGAAAACAGCAGCTTCTAGAAGTGTTTATTGTGTCTTCCTTATTGATGGCCGAAGGCTAAGCCCTAGGATTCCTTAGGCAACTACTGAGTGACAGGTGCAAAAGGTGAGAAAGGAGAGAGCACGCAGCCAGACACCTGCAAGGTGAAGGCGGCTCGGCTGTAGCCAGAAACCCTCTGGAAGAATTGTCACCTCACTCGCAGACACATAGACTCCATATGTTTGTGATTTGGTGTCATAAAAGTATTCCCCTATTCCCTCTTTTCCAATGTTGTTAGACTTGGCAGGGTGGGCGCAGGGGACAAAGAGAAAGAAGACTGAGCAAATGGAATGGCTTTGAGGTATGGCAAAGCTACGGGGGAAAGTGAAGAGTGGTCCTGAAGACATAATTGAATGTTGTAGAGTAGGAAAGGCAGCTGGAGAGACACTGGCTCTGGACCCTGAAGTACTGAGCAGTGGAGCTCAGGAGACGACTCAAAGCAAGTGGCCCAGTCTGCGTTGAGATGAATGAGGTCGGCTGAGGTGTTAGCTGTGAGAGCTGGCTCACCCTTACGGCACAGCAAGAACAAAGTCAAGGTCCTACTCAACTTTACAGTTCTTACCTTAGTCTACTTCCTCCAAGAAGCCTTCCTTGTTTCCCCTCCCCAAAAGACTAGTCATAACCCTCACTGTAACTTCCTATTTACTTGGTTGTGTGATCCTGAGGACGTAGCTGATTTCTTGCTCATGTTGCATTCGTAGTATCTATGTGACATAATATTGGCATAGATGAGGTGCACCATACACATTAGTTCCATGAACACTCGTTGGCATCATCCATCAAGTACCTATCATAGAAAAGTAGCCACCATTTGTAAGCAAACTAATCTTGAGCCACTCAACTTCTTGTTGTACAGGTAAGAGAAATAATAGTCTGAAGTTAAACAGGCTGGCGGTAAAATTCTATCTTCACTGTTTATTAGCACTGTGGCCTTTGCAAGTTTACTTCCCATGTAAAATCTCAGTTGCTCATCTGTAAAACAGAGAGGAAAACACTAGTCTTGCAGGATTGTGCCAAAGATTGAAAGTGACCATGTTAGTATGAAGTTTGGTGTGCCAGCTGGCGCCAGCAGGTGTGTGATGCGTGTTAGTTCCTTTCAGCAATCACCTGTGGGACTAATGACTGAGAAACTGTTGGGTGCTTTTTTTTTCAACTGTGACAGAGGCTGGGTGTGTTGGTTACATCTCATTAACTCATCTCCAGTTACAGCCAGAAAAGATGGGTGCCAAGGAGGAGGCTCGCCAGGCAGGAACCTGCTTTGGGTGGTGCTCTTTAGAGCAGCAAACTGGGGGCTGTGTGTAGCAGATTTCTGCTCTGCTAATACTCTGCTTCTTTCTCTGCAACTGAGATAGTTTCATAATGAAGTAGAACTCTGATGATGTGGTTCTCTTGAGAAAAAAAGTCATTTTCATACTCTATGAACTAGTTATTAAGTCAGTTCATGAAATGTCTAATAACAGGCAGGTGTCAAGATAACAGAACCATGAAAGGCTTCTTAGGAGAAGAGCGTCCGCCAGCAAAGATGCTTGTGGTTTATGGTAGATTTGGATATTATCATCTTCTCATTCTTTTCTCTTTTTTTCTTTTTAATTTTGAGACAGGTTTCACCCGTATCCTCTGGTTCAACTGAGGACAGCTACAGAGAAATTATGCCCTAAAATACACAGTTTTATATATAAACTGTGTTCTACTTCACAAAGAACCTCATTTGAGGACAAAGGCAACTCCTTGAAAAAAGACAAACCATGTAAAATCAAGCTAATACCATGCATAGTTATAACTCTAAAGCTTTGAGTTGAGCCAAAATAAAACTACACTGACATCATCCATGTCTGAAACCTCATTATTTTATACCCTCCTAACTAACTTATCATTTCTGTCTTCCTTCTCTTTTCTGCACATTGTTCTAAGATCATTTTCTGTCAGTGCCTCTTTGCATACGTTTCCAGTGGCTTTTGCATAATAGGGAAAATCCAAAATTTAATTCTGAATTACTGTTCTTCTCAGTTATCCATTACTGTAGTAGGTCCTGCAACAAACTACCCACCATTACCTACTTTTAAGGATTCCATTTATATGCTATACTCTAACAAAGGTCTGTTTATATCATCTTCTACTGTCTTACAATGACCCAACTTATCCTACCTGCTACAATCTTACAAGGATACTATTCATACCACCTACTTCTTTCTTGGGCCTTAAAAGGAAGGGCCCAACTTACATGACCCATCTGACAAGGATCTTCTGCTATAGGTAAACCATACACACAGTGTCCCAAAAGAAAAGATGGAAGCAATTTTAAATTTTGAGCTCTTCTTCATACCATTTAGAATAAAAAATTGCCTCACTTGAGATCCTATTCCTCCAACTCTGATATTTGATGTTCAATTTTGAGAAAGGATCAGAAGGAATAAGAAAAGATAGGAAAAGGTATTGAGAGCTCACAGCTTGACTTACATGTCTAGAAAATGTGTTTTAAATAGACTCAGCTTCGAAGTATTGTGGGGACTCCTTTACTGTGGAGACTCTATAGAGGTACTGCGAGTAGTTACTTGAGCAGCTTACAGTGTTACATGTCAGCAAAATAGGTTGAAATCAGAATTCAGGAAAACATTTTCTAACTGAACTTCAGTAGCACGTTTTCTTTGATCACTCAGCGAAATCTCTTGTCTCCAGTGTGCACAGGTGCTGCCTCCAAGCAGCAGTAGACTGGTGAAGTTAACCTCTGATATAAGACAAGGTGAAGGATCTTCATGGATCCCCAAGGTGTTACTGCGTTTTCAATAACTTCAGCACTGTAGGAAGATAAACAGCTCAAGAGAAAACTATATTCAGCTTGCATTAGCTACTTTCCCATTACTGGGGTGAAATACCTGGCACCCACAACTTAAAGGAAAACAAATGTCTATTTGGTTCATGGTTTCCAGTGGGTGCAGTCTATGGTTGGCTGACTCCAAGGTAGGAATGCGATGGTGGACGGGCAGGGTGGAGGACAGCTATCCATCTCATGGCAGCCTCAAAGCAGAGAGAGAAGGGAGGAAGCCTGGACAAGAATTCACCCTTCTGGGTAACACCCCACAGCGACCACCTCCAGCCAGGCCCCACCTCCTGACAGCTATTGAACTCATTAGTAGATGAATCCACTGATGTGCATCATACCTCTCACCCTCCAAACGCATGAGATCTGGGGTGGGGTGACCTTTTCGATCTAAACCATAAAATAGCCCTGGTTTAAATGAACTTATGAATATTATGGAAAGCAGATCCAAGTTGATACTTTCCAATGTTACAATGTGCATAGTACCTCCTTCTCCATTTGAATTTAAGTCAATTTTTTCTATATCAATATATTTTTTAAGTATTTTTTTGTTTGTTTGCTACAATTAAGTGGATGTACCATTGCAAAGCTGGGAATAGTAGACAATGAGTGATTGGACCTAATATACTAGTGCTGGATTTTTGTATGCTCAAAGGGAGGGTGGGCACGAGAGATTCTCCAAATAGAGAATTCTATTGGGAGTTAGCAAGCTACTCTTTAGGGCTAAGTATAACACTTGGGATCTGCGCTTACTATTACAGTGCATCAGTAATTTTAACCACATCTAATTCTTGCAGAGTTTTTTTTTTAATTGGGGTTTTTATGGAGGTGGAGGAGCTGTAAGAGAAGAGAATGATAATAAGAAAAAGAAATTTGATGATGACTCAGTGTAGATTAGCCTCCTATTCTCAAGAAATCTTTCCACAAATCTGCTGTTTTTCTTCTTGTGTTTTAGTATTTAACCCACCTTTCTAATCTGAAGAATGTTCAGAGTATCTTATATTAAAATAATACCTACTTTTTTTGAGAACCAGTTCCTCCTATAGTATTTATTGTTTGCATGTTGTATAATACATGATTTTATTAAGTACATTTCATATTTTATTTCACTTTCATATAATTTCTTACAGATATTATTTCATTCAATTTTACTTTATGAGGTGAGCATTGTTATTCACATTTTATAGCTGAATAAATTGAGGTTTATGTTACAAGGGAGGCATGGGCTACCATCAGTAAGTGGTGGAGCCAGGATTTCCCTCTGTGTAGTTCTAACTTCATTTGGCTGTGAAGGATACAATTTCAAACACTGAAAATAAAAAATAATTGCCTTCCACATATCATGTTTACCTGTACTAGTGCTAGGTGGATAGTAAATTTTATGGATTTCATAGAATTAATAAGAAAGTGGCATGATTTCCAAATATTGGGGGAAATGAACAATTCTTTTCTAGCCACTGATGCCACTCAAGTCTATACCTCCTGATTAACTAGAAAATGAGGTGGATTTGTGATACAAATCTCATGTTTTTGTTTTTCCTTTTGCTTTTATCACCTGCTAGTTCTATGATATTGGAATGTCTTACAGGAATATTCTTCATGGTGTTTTTATGGGGTAAGATATCAGAAAAAAGAAAGGTGGGGATTGTATAAATTTAAATTGATGACTATCATGTCCTGCTTTTAATCATGAGTTTTTATTCGAAGATCAGAAAAGGAGTTCTCAAATGCATGAAAAAATGGATGGCAATAAATATACTCATCATTTAAATTGGAAATTCTCATTCTTTGTGAATTTCGGATGCTGAAGGGGAGACTTGGTTATGTTCTATTACTTTCATGAATGAGTCTTACTTACATATGATTGGGTGATATGAAGTCATAGCTCAATCAGGGCAAATTTAGGGAGACTTCCTCCTAATCAATTTCCTTTTCTCTTTCCTGGCCACAGAGGCAGGGACCTATCAACACTTTTGAAGACCCTCGAATGCCCTGTGGTTTCCAGTCCAATTATCATGAGCAAAGACCTTGCTTCCCATTCTGGGATGAGATGGCGACTCAGGAAGTTCCTACTGGCCTCGAACACTATGGCTCAGGTAGGAACACAAACAAAAGCTGGGGATGAGGATAGAGTTGAAGGACAAGGGAAGTTTGACAAGGGCTGTATGCTCAGAAATAATGCAGCCATGGCTGACATGGGGATGGATGCTATTGTTCTCTGATGGAAAGTCCCAGGCCTTTTCAATAATTTTGTATTGCTTTATTGTTTAGCAGGAAGACTAAGCTCTAGAAACAGGCCCAAGAGGGATTATTTTGGGTCTCCACTTTGTTAATAGTTTTGCTTACTGAGCATTTCCTGATATCCAATTAGATGGGGCTGTTGACGAAAGGTCTGCAAAGCTTGCAATCATAAAAGATAAACTGGAAAAACAAAGATGCATGAATTCCTTAACCTTCTTATAGAGCGTCATTTCTTCTATTTATCGTCTCTTTCTGTTACTCTTTATCTCTCTGTCCATGAACACCAGTACTCTGCTTCTCTTTCCTCTGCTTGCCTCTCCCTTTCCCTCTATCCCAGCAGATCCTCTCCTCTCAGCATTCCCTTTCCTTCCTGCTTTTACTGGTGACAGTGCTGCCCCCTGGTGAACAGGAGTCAGACTCCCCTAGGGAGCTCTGTGGAATAAACAGATATACTTTCCCAAGGACCCCAGAAATCTGAAGTCCTGTCTCTCATCTGTTTTCTAGGCTCATTCTATTTCTTACAAATGCCATTAGTCCTTGCTTACTTGCCAGCATTTTAAGAATATACAAAATGTATAGCTTAAATTTGAGGATAATGAAGTGATTAATTCAGATATTAAGTTCAATTTAAATTCAGTACCAAGTTCATAACAAGGCCATGAGGCCTTGTTAAAATAACATATCCAAATACCAAAAAGCCAGTCAAAATTTGTGTTTTACGTACTGTCGAGGGATGAATTCTTAGCATGAGGAAAATCATTCCTTTTTCATGTTGAATCCAATTCCCATGAGATTGGGAGAATCTCTGGAAACAGATGCAATTTTCTTGCTCAGTGGCCTTTTTTTTTCTCTCTCTCTCTTTTTGAGACAGAGTCTCGCTATGCAGTTCAGGCTTGCCTTGGGCTCACTTTGTTGCCCAGGCTGGTCTTGAACTTGCAAGGATCCTCCTGCCTCAGCCTCCCAAGTACTGGGATTACAGGAGTGCATCACCACGCTTGGCTTGTTCAGTGTCCTTTTACCTTTCACAACTTTTCAGTAAACTACTTTTATGACAGTAGAGAAAGAAAGCAAATATGTGATTTGTTGTCTATGCTTTATCTTCCATCAGACATAAATAGAGCAGTACAGGGCAAGCTGCCATATCACTTAGTAGGGGATGTGATACATGGGGTGCAGGAGGCACAGGAAGTTGCTTTGCAGTTGCCTGGTTCCACTTCAGGGCAGAATGAAGTCAACTCCTGTGTTCCATATTCTCTTGACTCATTAGCCTTTGATCTGTGAGATATTCTTTGGCATCGCCTGGATTGCAGACATAGTAACATTTATGCTAGCACATTCTGCCTAGTATGTTAGTTTCCCTAAGCATAAATCCAAACATCTCAGCTGTCTACGCATTACACAAAAAGGTTGGGAAGATTTTGCACCTTTTCATAGGTTAAGTCACCCCAAGGACTTAAAACTTGAGGGCCTAAAAATGTTCTTTAAAATTCTAAGCAAAAAAGATACGATTTGTGTAAGTGAAAGGTCAGATGGTTGTGTCAGTATTCATATAACCCTTCATAAGGCTGAAGTTTTACATCTTTCAGTGAAACTGAGATTGAAGCTACCTTGCTTTAGACTTTCGGCTCTAGATGGCTTTTCTTTTTCATGACTAAGGATATATCCACACTGGCCCATGGCCTCAAGATAAGAATGCCTCTTTGGAAAAAAAAAAAAAAAGACTCTCTCTTTATATGGGTCAGCTTTACCATGGCTGGAACAAAATACCCAATACCTGCAATGTAAAGGACAAAGGTTTATTTTGACTCAGTTTCACAGGTTTCAGTTTATGATCCATGTCCTCCAATTAGGCCTCTCCTAGTAGCCTAATCAGCTTTGAACTCATCAACTCACTGATGAAGTTACGGTTCTCAGGGACCAATCACCTGTCCAGAAGTCTCTTAATCTAGTCAAGTTGACAAGATTAATTGGTACATCCTTCCTCATAGCAAAGAGACACTGTCCTCTTTCTACCAAGTGGAGAAGTACATAAACTCCCAAGGGGAGATTAGTTGTTATTCTTCTCCTTGCCAAGGTCCTTAAATATTAAAAAACAAAAGTTTTTATTTCAAGGACAATGAGACACTGTCTATGAAACATGTGACTGACATCATTGAGAGAAACTGCCTTTAAGTGTGGGTTGTACAATACAGTCTAGTTTACTGGTATCAGATGGAAGCTAGAGTCACCCAGAATTTCCTTGCCACCAACTACAGCACAGCAGTGGTAGATGGCTTGCATAGAGGTTTGGCTTCCTACTAGTTAGTGGCAGTCTCTTTGCAAATGTGGCTATAGCTCCCACCACTCCAGATTCCCTCTCATGGAAACGTCTGGGGAGAACTCTGAGCATTTCCAGCCCCCTGTGCTGTGAGAGCTGTCCAGATGAAGGAGATGCAGGAACTATTTCTGGGCTGTAGTCCAGCTCGCCTCAGTGATTGGTGTCGGTTGGAAGGCAATCATGGGGTTATAAGGAAGAGAGATGAAGGCATGGACCAACCAATGATTTCTCCAGCTGGGGCACATTTTCTTGGAGATGTGTTGAATAAAAAAATGGGAGGGAGGAGAAAAATACTCCACATTTTTTTTTCATCTTCTTTTATCCTATTTTTAACTTCAGCTTCCTTTCCTTTCTCCGTCTCATGGCTACTTCCCAGTCCTGCTTCCCTGTCACATTTGTGCTCTCAGAAGGGATGAATGAACTTCTTTTGCAAGGATTACACATCTGTCAGTGACTGGAATGCTGACTGGAGGGGCCATGAAGGAAGGACCAGGCCCCCTTACAGCGGCTTTCCACTGAATATTGTTCCTATTCATGAAGGGCAGAGGCTGAGGTGGAGGAGAGGGATGGAGGGAGCGTGGAAGAGAGAATGCAGCTGAGAGAAAACATGAATGGGGAACGTCAGACCAGGTGAAGGGAGAAAAGACTCAGTAACCAAAGCCGGGAATCATTTGGATATAATAGATGGTAAAGGAGTGCAGAGGAAGGAAAACTGGATATATGGAAGTAGGTAGAGAGGTAGAAGATAATAGAAAGAGAAGATGAAAAATGAACGGGAAGGAGAAAAGGAGTGGGGAGGCCCAGAGAAAAGACAAGGCAAGAGGGGGAAGGAAAATGAGATGAAGGAGAAAAATAGATGATTCTGGGGACATTAGCTATACAGCTAAAAAGGGAAGCCACATTTGCATGCAATTGCCTGTGCAGCTGTACATTTCTTCGGCACAATCTTGTAGTCATCATTTTCTTTCATTTTTATCTCCTCCTCCCGTCTGCCCCTTCCCCCTTCTCCCTGTCGGCCTGGAGCCATTATCATGAGCCAATGGGAGCTGAGAGCTGGTGTTCTGCATGAATGAATGAGTCCTTTCTGTCTCAGCTTCTCGTCATCCTTCTGTCAGGGAAACTTATGTATCAATGGAGCCTCTTACACAAGACAGGGCTGAAATGTCTGTTACTGTTTATAGTCTGACTGGAGTGGAGCCACTGACCCTGCCTCCTCACTGTTCTGTGCCTTCCCTTCAACCCTTTCTCTCAATCATTGTAAGAGAACCATTTTTTAAATATATGTCAAGCTATTGCTCTGTCTCTAAGAACTCACTAATGTTTTATTGTCATTAACTATTATGACTAATTCTTACCCACAGCCCAGCAGGGAATCGACAGGGTAGATGCAAACCATTTTCAGATGTGAACATGTGCCTCAGCCCCTGGGAACAAGACACTGACCTCAGGGACCCCAGCGAGCACTCAGGACTCAAAGCCACTTACATCACAGAACTTCCAGTGTCCATATTTGACTCAATCTCCTGCTTAGGAAGATCATGAATGACCATACATAAGTGCATGTTGGGAAATACTTGGCAACATTGGAAATGCTTACTTGGCACCCTTCCAAAGTGATATAGTGTCAAATTGTGTTTCGTTTCAGCAATGATTTTTCAAATCCAGAGATGGATTTGCCTTGAATCAACCAAACTTGTGGATGTGATGTTGTTGTCAAAGTACAGTTTTGCACAATACTTTCTTGGAGTTGGGAAGCAGTCTATAGACACAGAACCCAACTTATCCTCATGAGAGTAAACTTATGGCTTTACTACCATACAACTTGATTCGAGAAACAAGACAGTAGCATTTTTCTTCTTGTATAATGCAGTTTGGTTTGCTTTGTTTGCTAACCACGGTAAAAGCCTATATGCCCTCTTGCACAGAATACCTGCCACTTCTCAGTCTTGATGAGAAAGGGTGTGCATATAATGAGTGCTAAAGAACTCATACTTTGAAACCAAACTTCTTGGATTTTCATCAGCTCTTCTAAACTGTGACTTTGGGCAATTTAATTTTAGTACTTCAGCTTTCTCCAATATACAGAAGTTTCTCAAAGTGTGTTCTGCAGACCAGCAGCATCAATATTGTTGGACATGCAGTGCTTTGAATCCTACCCCAGAACTACTGAACCAGAGTCTCCCAAGATGCATTGGAGTCACCTGGACAGTTTGTTACATATAAGTTGTAAGGTTCCATCCCCAGGGTTTCTGGATCAGTGGGTCTAAGTTAGGGCTCAGAAATTTGCATTTCTAATAAATTCTCGGGTACCACTGATGCTACTGCTGTAGAGGTCACATTTTGAGGATCACTCAGTTAATTTATGTAAAGCATAAAATAGCACCTCACTTGGTAACCATGATATGAATGATTGCAATTCTGAATCATTGTGCTGAAGTGACTTCTGACTCATTGTCCTGAAATGCATTTTGGGACTCCAAAAATGTATGGGAAGCAGTGAGTCAGAAAGTGACCCTCGAATTGGTTGAACATACTGCGTGGCCAGTGCCATAAGACTGAGTACTAAGAAGACAGCCGGAGAAAGGGAAGGGCTCAGTCCTTGCCTGCAAGCAACTTTCATTCAAGTGTGTACATGGGAGTGCATTTACATGGTAGAGCAAATGGTTCCTACATAAAATATTACATTTCTTTATCACATGAAGGTTGGCACTGTCAATGGATGACTCTAGACCGTACTATTTAAAATTTCTCTAGCAAATTTACTAATAAATGGTAAAACTGAAGAATGTCTTTCCCAAATAAACTTTGGAAGTTCAAGTGGGAGATAGCATTGAGAGTCGGAATTCATAGTCTCTCCTGAGGCTTTCTCAGCTGGAGGGGCGGCTGGGAGGGATCAAGCCTGGGCAGTGTTTGGAAAGGGCACTCAACAGCCAGGTGGGAAGTTTCAGCAGAAAAAAACAGATGCCTCCAGCTTGGCTTTTAAGTGTTGAGAACATTGAGGGAATGCCAGAGAGACTTGCTAAATGGAGATTCACCTTGCTCTGAAATGTTTATCCTCATAGCAGATTTGTTCTTTCAACCAGTCACTTCAGATGGCTCATTCTTTTTTTTTTTTTTTGAATGATGTTTTAAACTCTATCTGTTGAATGTGTTTGTCCACTTTCAGCCTATGTCTGCCTTTTCTAGACAACAACTTCAGCCTTTTCTAGAAGACCTGAGATTATGTAAGTGTAAACTTGAGATTGTGTGCCTGTATATTTCATGGGTGTTGTAATATAGGATGTTATAATACTAGACAAATACAGTCCCTTAAAGGATGCCGGACTGTTCTTCTCTGAGAAGATTCATAGATAGCCTTAGCAACATGAACTAGAAACCTGCTGGGACCCTCTCCTCCAGTCTCAGGATGGTATTGTCTCAGCTTTCCAACTCAACATAGAAGTGTCTTACACTTTTCAAGGGTGGTATTGTGCAACTCTTCTGTGGCACAAGACTGGGGAATAAAACACTAAGGGAGAGGGAGAATGGGGACCCTCTCAGACGACGACTTGGTAAGTGTGGTAAGGAGCAGGTGGTACCATCTCTCAGGGTCTGGCTTTCCACAGGGGGTCACAGTGGGGCAGGGCTGACCTGACCAGCTTCTCCCAGAGGACAGAGGAGCTTAAGACAAGAAGAGCCCATCTCTGAGGGAACCTGAAGTTGTAAGGCAGAAATGCTGGAGGAGCAAAGCAGGGGGTCTGTGGAGCCCAAGTAGGGCATAGGGGAGAAAGCCAGCACGCACAGAGGTGCCCCAGGCAACTTCCGCATCATTTTGCTGGTGTGATAAGGAGATGCCTGTGGGTGCCCAGCCCTCTTTGCTGTAAGTGAAGGGCGTCATTCTGATGGTTGTGAAGTCAGCCCTGCTTACCAATGTTACATCGCCTCCTATTTTCAACTCTTGCTCCCTTGGTGGCATTTGAGCCTATTTCATATTCAGATTACACAAACTTTTGGCTTGAGGTTTCAGGGTATCAACTGAAGGATGTGCAGTGTAGGCAGAGGGCTTAGTGTGGTGTAGTGGAAAGTACTAGAACATATCTGAGATGCCCTTGGGGCTAGAATTTTGACCAAATTCCCTGAAGTCCCCCTGACACCAACAGCTGTGATAATTCAAAGAGTTTTTGCTCCATTCAGTGAGAGTAGCAGACTTGCAAAGTCCCACAGCCTATAGATGCTCCGTGCCTTTTATTCCCCCTATCAGTTAGGTGGGAGCATGCATTTAAGTGAGCCAAGAGGCCTGGAGACCCCAGTCTTCCCACTGGGCCTGGCCACTGCTGACCGGTCCCAGGCTGTTTCTTTCCTCAGCGGCCTCCTGGCCCATAACTTATTTTACCAGTGTAAAGGAAGCAGAGCCTGGGAGAACCAGAAGTCAAGAAGGGCCAGGTTTGGGGCTGAGGAGACCTCAGCAGCTCCTGGGCTGTTAGGACAGGAAAGGTCTTCAGGAATGGAAGTCGCCCGCGCAGGTCCTTGGGAAAGAAGGTGAACTCTGAGATGGAAAGGAAGCCTGCGGGCGGGACAAGGACAGCCACAGTGACAGCGCGAGGATGCGGTGGGCCTGATTCTTGCTTCTCAAAAATCCTAGGACGTTAACTGCATTGCACTCGAAATCCCAGGGGGTGGGGGGTGGGGGGGCTGCAGAGGGAGAGAAAAAAAAAGTTCGCTTAACTTTTTCAAACCGCAAATATTTAGCCTGAGTTGGGAAAATGTCCCTGGGGCACCGAGCTCTTACTGGATCCAAACATTTTGACCCCTCGTGGGGAACGGGGGCGGAGCCGGCGTCGCCCTCGCTCTGCGCACGGAAACTTTGGGGTAGGTGAAAGAAGCGAGGGCCGGAGCCGCGGAAGGGAGAGGGGTGTGTGAGCCCCGGAGGCCGGGGTGGCCGGCAGGGACAGCCTGTTGCGCTCACGTCTGGCCAGGGACAGACGCGCACTCTCCCTCCAGATGTTCGCTGTGTTTATAGCTGCTGAAGCTAGAGACTCGGTTTCCTCATTAATAAGTCGCTTTTTTTGCACGGCAGCCAGGAGTCTCAGCCCGGAGCCTGCAGCTGGAGGCTGCGTCCCGCTCCCCTCCCCCCACCTCCCGCCCCCGCCCCGCGTCCCTAACCCCGACCCCGCCTTCCTCCCTGCAGTCCTCCCAAAATACACGAGCACACAAAAAGAAAAACACCAGCAGATTTTTTATTTCAGAGAGTAAACACTTGGGCCACGGGGGTCTGGAGGTTATGGGAAAAGAGGAAACCATCGGGCTAATCAGGCAGCACACACTTCCCCTGCTGAAATAAAACAGAAATCATAGCTCCGCAGCGCGGACGAGTTAACCCAGGCGCTGCCGGAGAGGCTTCTGGGCGGAGCTGGTCCTGGCTGAGCTGGGACGTCAGGGCACTGGGTTGGGATTGCAATCCGGATCTTTTGGCCCCGAAAGAGGAGAGAGGCGTGGACTGCCTCGCCCTGCAGGGCTGTGTACCAAGTCTGTACCAAGCTGGGCTCAAGAAACAGACAGTTGGAGCAGAAGAGATTTTGGACTGAGATGTAGTTTTGCAAGAGGCGAGATAGGTTGGGAGATAGAAAGTGAGGTGAGGGAGTGGAACCCTTGGCCCAGAGCACACACGTGCGTTACTATCGTTTGGCAATGAGTAGGAGTTGGGTGGGGATGACTAGGGTCCGGTTTTAGCTCTGCCACATACCAGCTGTGCGACCAAGGGCAAATCATTAAACCTTTCTGAGTCTCAGTTTCCTCATTTGGAATATAAGTGCAGACCTCACTGAATTGCTGTGAACCAGAAGGAACCACACTGAGTGTGGGGAAATGGTAAAGTAGCAGAGAAGGTTCTTAGTCTAGGATTTCAAAGACTCCTGTAAATTGACCTAGCTCCTCTCTCTCTATTTCTCCTCTCCTTTCTTGCTTCCCTTCCTTCTTTTCCCTTCCCCTTCCTCTCTCCCTCCCTCCTTCCCCCTTCCTTCCTTTCCTTTCTACCTTCCTTCTTTCTTCCTTTTCCTTTCCATTCCTTTCTTTCCCTTCTCTTTCCCTCCTTCCCCCTCCCTCCTTTCCTTCCCCTTCCCTCCCTTCCTTCCTTCCCTTTGTGCTCTCTTTCATACTTTCCTATCCAATGCCTTCAGCTTTCACCTTTCTTTATTTATCCCCCTGCTGCCTGTCTGGAAAACATAAATACCCCATGGGACAGAGGTCAAGGGTCAAACAGGCGACCTAATTGCATTCAGAGAAATCACTTTTCCCCTGATGTGTGGGCAGCCTGTGGCAGTCCAGGGATCTGCCAGGGCAAGTGACCTCACCTTTTGGTTCAAACCCTGCAGCCTGTCACCATCTAGTCAGTCGGCGACCTCTTACCCAAATCATTTTTTTTTAAAAAATAATGATCTCTTTTCTTATTTTTCTCATTCCATTCCTGGACATCCTAGCTATGCTCACTCATGAACTTTGAAAAATTGTCTTTTGGATTTTCTTGCTGTTTTCAGGAGACAGACGTGCAGAACCTGTTCATCCTCACAGGTGAGATTAAAACACTAAAGCCCAAAGATACTGATTCTCAGTTTTACCTCCCCAACTCACCAAAGTGGTCCTGGAGAAGCAGAAACTCCAGGGTGTTAAATATCTGCAGAACCAAGCTCTTAGTTGCCTGTGCCTTTCCCTCTGATATTGTACTTACCTCACACATTTTTTAAAATCAACCCTGACAACTTTCTGCCAAGTCTTGGATTTGCTGATTCTCAAAGAGCAAGAGTTCTTGTTGGAGATGAGTCTCAGAAATGTGCAGTCCTGCTGAAATTACACAGAAAAATATTTCTAAGATTCAAAAAATAATATTTCTAATTTTCTCTGATTCCTTGGGTGGTCTGAGATCCCCAAAGAGGGCAAGAACTGCTGCCCCCAGGGAAAAGCACTGTTGTGCCATGCTGCAGTACCAGCGCATAGTACTGAGTGACCCTTGCAGTTCTTGCTCAGCGGGGATGACTTTGCTGGTGTAAGCTTCCTTAGGATAAGTCCCTTTTCACTGCTCTGTCATTCCTGACAAAATGTATTATTTCCTTGCCATTGTCATTGTCTATGACTAGCAAACATCATAGCCTTGCCCAAAGTACAGGCACATCTTTTCTTTCTCTTTCCCAACACCTTCTGTTTCATATTCTTTGAAATGACTTCTGCCAACATCCACGAAGATCAGGGACCTGTGGCCTCCCTAAAGTGAGCTGGAGGCGGGAATGTGAATGAGTCACTTTGTCCATGTCGCAGTACCATAGGAAAGGCATGCTGAGAGCTGTGTCTTACTGACTTTCTAGTGAGCAATAGATTTCCTCATCATCCTTATCTAATGCAGAGGAAATAGTGTGGTAGAAATAATGCCTCTAATACCCTCTCCACCCAAGCAATGTCTATAAAAACAACAATGGCAGATAAACTGCTGGATGTTGTCCCAGCCAACCTTTCCAACACTAGATTACCCTGTGGGGTCTTAGCTCTCATTTCTCATCTTTAGCTTCTCTTGGAGCCATTGACTGTAATATGCAATGCTAAAACTCACTTATTCAATGGAGGCAACTTTCAGAGCTCTAGAGAGATTGTCTTCTACTCAGCTACTTTGAATTGCTTAGTGATGCCTTAGCATCTCCATCTTCAGTCAATGTAACGGAATGACATTGCTCACTGAGCAGGACTTGGGGCTTGCATTCTGCAGAACAATTGTAACTAAATATTGAGCTGTATAACGAAAGCGATTGGCTACTTCTGGGAACAGAAATGCCTGAGAACTGTTCTTGGAGAGTTAGGTAAAGACTAGGGATAATAGAATAATTGTTGTGTTCACTTCACCCATACCTGAAATATTCAGGGATTTATTTTCAGTGTTTTGTGTTCTGGAAATTCTGAGTTTAAATTTCCTGACAAATAAAACCAATCTATCATGATGCAAAGTTTTATTTGAATGTCTCATTAGATATCTGTGCCTATTTCCATGTCTATGTTGCTTCTCTGCTCAGTTAAAAAACAGAAAGAATATCAGTAAAGATGACCATTCTTCTCCCATTAAATAGGAATTCACATAATATTCTTCTAGAAAGCTCAAGAGAATCCTGACCTGGTAGAATGGCTTGAAAGGCAAAATAGTTACTGTTCATAAATACATTCCACAGGCTGGGGATTAGGCGTATGCATTCTTTTGTTCTGATAATTCCTATGAAGTTCAGTAAGATGAGATAAATGAGAGTCAGACAGTCTTTATTTACTTATATATTTTGGTACCAGGGATCGAACTCACAATTTCGTGTTTGCCAGGCAGGCGCTTATGCCACTGAGCTAAATCCCTGGCCCTTCAGATAGCCTTTAATGCTACCTCCCACAAAGGAAACAAGCTGTAGCTCTGGGAAGCAGAGAGAGACTTGGTAATTAAACTAGAATCTTACTCCAAAGCTTACTCCTTTGACCATCTTTGCGTGCCCAAGATTTTTTTTCTTACATCTTCATTATTGCCTCCCACTCAGTGACTAATGTGCACCCTCTAGGATGAGAGGCTATAGGTGTAAGCTTTCTTAGCATTCCCATAAACCAGAGACTATGGCCAGATCCTATGGCAATGGAATAGGAAAATGAGCCACTACTGCCTGATTACTTTTGGATTTTAGTCTGATTCTGTTTTTCTCTTTTGTTTCTTTTTTTAAAGCATGAACACACCTGGTAGTTTTCAGACCTTCTGCACAGAAAGGGTTTTCTTTTGTTGAACATTCATTTTGGGTGCTGAGGGTCTTCTTACCCATTCACTTCCCTTTGGTCCTTACGTCCCCACCCCCAACAGACCTGCTTTGTGAGCAGACAGAGTCGCTGAGCAAAAGTAAGCCTGGAGAAGTTCCCGAAAGGTTACACCCTTGAAGCACTGCGCAGTGTACACAGCACGTGCTGAAGTTTACACAGACTTCTCAGACCTCTGAATAGAGAGGCTAATTGTGGGGAAGCTGCTTTTCAGCACACAGGATGGGCTGTTCCCTGTGGGTTTTACTATCAAAAGGCTTTTAAAAGTGCAGTGTAGCCATTGTTGCATGTTTCACAATGAATTAAATACCATTTCTCTCCTTGCAGCTGTTCCCTGTGAGTGAGAGGAGAGCACATTTTTTTTTCTTTTTTCTTTTTTTCCTGGCAGAAGACGTCTGCTGTGAAAACCCAAGCACTGGGGTAATGAGATTATTTGTGTGCGAATTCTTTAGGAAAAGCATTTCTTTATTTTAAATTCAATGGGACGCAGGGCTGCTGCTCTGGAGATGGGAGAGGGAGAGCCTTGGCAGAGAATGGAATTGAAATGTCTCCGAGTGGCCCCGGGAGCAGGCAGAGGCTCAGGGCTCAGGAATTAGACTTCCAGTGTCAGTACGTTTCCCTAGGGCACCTGATCTTGCAGCCCCACTTACTGGGTGATGGGAGAGGGGAAGATATAGATATAGATATAGATATACATCTATAAGTAAATAAAGATATAGATATAGGCATAGATTTATCTCCCCAAGTTTCATTTGCTGAAAGCTTGGTCTCTAGTGTGTGATGCCAAGAGGTCAGGAGTGGGACCTTGAAGGGGGGTGCTGATGGGAAGGTATAAGATCTCTTACAGGGACTGGTGCCTTTCTCACAGGGTATGTTCTAGCTCTCCAGAAAAGTCCCTGGAGGGCAGGTTGTTATAAGCCAGCCAAGAACCTCCTTTGGCTCTCTTGCACCCTACCTTGTTATGTGACCTCTCTCTCCCCACATGTATGTCTGCCATTGTTACGCTGTCTGCTGTGAAGCCCTCACCAGAGCCCAACAGATGCTGATTCCTGTTCTTTACCCTGCAGTACTATGAGCTAAACAAACCTCTGTACTTTATAAATTACCCATCTTCAGGTATTTTGTTAAAGAAACACGAAATGAGTAAGACACCAAGAATCCATACTTTTTCCCTTACTTGACTTCTAATCTTCAAATTTTTTATGTGCTGGTTGTAAAACCTGGCTTTCAGGCAAGTAGTGAATTGGAGCCAAGTATAAACTTGATTAAGAGTAAGTTCTGGTATAGACTTATCTCTCCTTAAAATATCAGAGAGTGACCAACTGTTTTTTAGGCCTGTTGAATGCTAAGAAAAAGGGCAGATTAAATAGCTAGGGGTAAATTGGATTCTGAAATGGGTATTCCACAATTGCCTCTCCACTCAGCTATCTTTCAGGGTATTTTAGAAGTTTATGTAATTTTTAATTGTCCTCTATCTGTTTCTATCACATAAGACAAAAATTTCAAAACCTGTTAAGGAAACTTGAAAGAAATGTTTTGGGGATTTTAACCGAGACAGTACAGCTCAGATGTGAAAAGAAAGTCACTGAGTTCACAGCAATCTTTTAATTTTGTGTCAGTGAGGCAAGTGTAAGGGAGACTGACTAAAGGCACTGAAGGAGGATTCAATCAATAAGTTTTGGGGCCAAGGAGAGAAAGTTTGAAGTATAATTCTATACATCTCTCATTGTTGTCCTCACTTACTCTTGATTTCCCCAATTTTTTTTTTTTTTTTTTTTGCGGCACCGGGGATTGAACTCACAACCTCGAGCCTGCCAGGGCAGGTGCTTAAGGCACTGAGCCAAACTCCCGGCCCTGGTTTTTTTTTGAGGCAGGGTCGCACTATGTAGCTCAGGCCGGCCTTACGCTCACGTTGTAGCCCAAGCCGGCCTCGAACCCACAACGTTCCGCCTACCTCAGCCTCCCGAGTATTTCCCCAATATTTATGGCCAAGGGAGCGGGTGAAGATTGCGCATGTTCTCCTCCCTCAAACGGAAGTGGAAATTCCGTCAGAAAAATGAGAGAGACTCTGTGCTGCTCTGGTTGTCTTTGAAGTCAGTCTTTGTCGCCTTCACCGTGGTGATCTAGTGTTTTTCCGTGCACACACACACCACTTTTAATATATTTTAAAAATAATAGCTGTAAAATAATATACCTCTTTAAAGAAAGTGTGTAAATTAAAGCATACCAAGGGCAGGGTAGGCATAGCGGTTAGTGTCATTTTCTGAGGGTTAACACATCCAACTGTTTTCACGGGTATTTTTTGTGACTACTTCACTTGGATCCCTGGATCCTGAGGTTTCAGAGTTACTGGTGAGCCCAGTCTTTCCTTTGTACTTCTGTATCTTTTTAAATTTTTTATTGGTGCATGTTTGCTGTACAGAATGATCACAGACAATGTGGGGAGTTGCACATGTATGTAACATGTCTTAATTCTCTTCTCATACCCTTCCTCTCCCTTCTTTCCATCTCTAGGTCCTCTTTCCTTTTGCAAAAATCTATCTCCCTTTTTCCTATTGTCTTCTCTCATTTCCTATTATCTCCTCTATTTATATTTTGGGCTTCTCATATAAGAGAAACCATCTGATATCGAAGCTTCTGCATCTGATTTATTTCACTTAAGATTATGGTCTCAAGGTGCATCCATTTTCCATCAAAGGACTGCCCTCCATGCTTTCTCTTTGGAGGATGCCATTGGCTCCCTATCATCAGCCTAGGAAACTGGAAAATACTGGCACTCTCCTTTCTACTTGAATCCTTGCATTGACTAACTCTCCATTTGTTTGCAAATTGCAGAAAACTGGCTCAACTATCTTACATTCAAGAGGGAATTTATTAAAAAAAAAAAAGAAAAGAAAGAGGGAATTTACTGACTTATAGATGGGGATTCCAGTGGAAGAGCCAGCCTGGGAGAAGCTGGGGAACTGAGAAATCTTGTCCAGCCTCTCTTTTCTTCCACCTCTTCCTCTTCCTTCCTCTGTGTCCTCCTTCTCCTGCTCTTCCTCCTCGCTTCTTCTTCATTTTTCTTGTCTTACTTCCTCTTGTCCTCCTTTCTCTATAACTGGTGACTACATGATGGGGATGGCATATGATAAATGGCCACCTTGGGTCTGGTACTCAGCCCTGTGATAGGAGGCATTGGAGGTAATGTGTGTGGCAGTTCCATCATAGCCATGCTGTGTGAAGGAAGATTGGTTTCCTAAAGGGAAAGAGGAGGAGTCTTGTGTTAGAAAAGAAGAAAAGATGTGAGAGAGAAAAGCAACAGATGGATACCAAATCCTCACATTCCTTCAGTCATCCAGTGCTGTCAACTCAGTCTCCTAAATAGCTCTGAATTTATCACATCTTCTGTACTATCAGCATCAATTCTTTAGTTCAGGCCTTGACTGTGTTCCCATGATACTCGTGAATACTTGCAGAGATTATTGCACTGTGTTGCAGTAGCTACTTTTGTGATCCTTATGAGACTTAAGTGCCTTGAGAAAAGTTCTTTTTCCTTGTCATGGAAAACAGGAGATTTCTACTAGAATGCCCAAATTTTTAGAGGGCACTCAAGTAAGGCTTGTTAAACAAACAAACCATGGTTATTAAATTCATCTGTCAGGATGATTGTAATTACTATCTAGCATTTTAAAAATCAGTCAAGAAATTACTAAAATAACACACACACACACATGCACACATACACACACTTCTACTGCATTTTTCCATAATCCACTAGGCCTTCAGAATCAAATTCAAAGATTTATCCAGAAGATTGTTATGGTTCCTCTGTCTCTAAGGCCCAGAGACATTGCCATCTGTTTCTGTGTCTGCAGTGCCTTGCACAATACTTGCCACATAGCAGAAGATTTGATATCTATTTGTATCATGATCTATTTGTAGCTAGTGGAGGAGTGGTTGGTGTCTTGGTTCTAGTGGGGTGGTAGGTAATTCTAGGTTTTTGACTGACTTAAAGGGCCTTATTTCCATTAGAACACTTTAAATTGTCTCCGCTCAGGCAGTGTACATTTACTGAGGCCTTATTCTGCGTAATGCATTGGGGCTACTGAATTGGGTGTCTTTCTTGTCATCAAGCAGCCTCATCTAACATAACCCAGGTGGAGATATCAGGCAGGCCGGGCCATGCTGGGCAGAGTTGGTCGAGGTCCTGGGGGTGGCAGTGATGGAGGAGTGTTTTTGTAAAAGAGGCAAGTGCAGCATGGTTCCTTTGGTGGCCTCCAAGATCTGAGAAAGCAAGGCTTGGGGGAGTTTGAGGAGCATGAATTTCTCCAAACTTGGTCAGCAGAATGAGGGCAGAGTTTGATTTGTGAAGAGGTTATTTTACTGGTGTTTAGAATAGTGGTCACTCTGGCTCTGCTTTATGTATCTAAGATCATTGTTATTCTTTACTTCTCTCTCCTGTGCTGGTTTTAACCTCTCTGGCCCTTGCCTGGCCCCTCCCTGGCCTTCCTGCTTGCCTCCCGAGATGAGTTTAGGCTTTCCTTGTGTCTTCTAACCTGAATGAAATGTTCTATTTCTGGGTCTGCTGCTCCTCACTTCATTAGTGTTTCTGGTGTTTATAAAGCCAAAAGATAATATTTTTAACTTCCATTTGGAGCTCCCTAGGCAGCTTCTCTGTAAGCCACTTAGGAAGTTTAGAAAACAAGGGGTCACAGAAATGTTAGATGTTTTCCCACTGAACTTGGGTTAAGGAAATGGTCTCAAAATGATATTCATAGACCCCACTGGTCAGACTTCACTTGATGGTAGGAAATCACCCCACTTTTTGGGGTATTTTTTTATTTTAAAGAGAAAACCAAGCAAAATAAAACAGAATAAAGCCAATCAAAACAAAACAGTGTGAGTGATACAGAACTTCAAAGCAAGATAATAGGAAATCAACCATGGTTGCCATAATGCCTCTTGTTGTCTTCAAACATGTCTGCCCATAACTTTAGACATAGTAAAAATCAAACGAAACAGAACAGAATAGAACTAATAAAAACAAAACAATGAACACAGTAAAGGACTTTAAAACAAGATAATAGCAAATCCAAAATGGCTACCATAATATATCTTGTTATCTTTGAAATAGCTGCTTATGCCATTGTGTATAATAAAATCAAACAAGACAAAACAGAATAAAACCCAGCCAAATAAAACAATGAAAATGATACAGGACTTCAAAACAAGACAATAGGGAATTAACAATGGCTACCACCTTCAGAAGGAGATCCCCCATGGATGCTACATTGTGTATTGTTATCCTCTGAATAGATGATCAGACTACTAGCTTTTGGCCTGCAAAGTCAGTGAAACACTAAACACTATAAGCATTAAGTTGTATTTTACCTCAATAGCTAGCATTGCAGCCTGTGTTTCTCCAGATCAGCTGGTGGTTTATGGGGCCGGGGGCATGGGCAGCAGGGGTTGGCTCTTCTTGTATCGCAGCCCATGCCCAGATGGTACTGGTGTCTGTTTCTCCTCCTAGTGGCCTGTGCGTGGTGCTGACTCACAGGAAGGGCTTGACTATCTTTTTTTTTTTTTTGGTGGTACCGGGGCCCGAAATCACAACCTTGCATCTGCCCAGCAGGTGC
>RJWM01020056.1:0-37865 GCA_004363535.1 Dasyprocta punctata
GAATAACATCTTCAATTCTTGTTATTTACACCAAATAACATCTTCAGTCAAGGTAACATTAAAGGTTACAAGCAATTACTATACTATTTGTTAATATTCTTCAAATTTCTGCTCTGCTTATTTTTGAAATTTGGATTGATGTTTATATTCTTGCCTATAATTTATGTTCTGTTTTCAATCTGTTATTCTACAAGCCATCTGGGTAATCTATAAATCTGTTATGCAGAATTTAGAGAATCTCATTTTTTATAAAAATTACATTATTGATACCTGCCAAGATCTTCAAGATTTGGCAATAAAACAATTCTTTTTCCCATTTGGAATAATGTTTACTGCTTCCTTAGCAAAGGTGGTAAAAGCTTTTTTTTTTTTAAAGTTTGGTACTTTGCTGAGAGCCTGTGAAGCATTTGAAATATGAAAATGATATACATGCTTTAAAAACACCCCTCATCATAGTAATAGGGTAACAATGCCTTTATTTCTGGGAGATATGAATCCCTTTCGATTTCCCTCTTGTTGGATCATATGGGTAATAATAGGGTTGTATAGAATGTTAGTCCAGATACTCAAAACATCTTTCAATCACTCAGTAACATGGCTACAGTTTCCACTGGAATAAATCCTCAGTCTGACTGCTCAATGGGTTTTACGAACCTTTCTATCCCAGTCACAATGGCATCTTTGTGTGCATCTCTCACTATCAATACTAAACACTGCTCCAGACTCCTCTTTCCCATGCAGAGAATTTGCTTCATCCATATTTTGATCTTGCTAGGCTCTGTTTTCCAGCTTGGTATCCAGCTGTTCCTGCACTGTCTGTGCCAGCTCACCCAGACAGTCTGTCTTTTGTTGTTGTTGATTTGGCATCTTCCCAAGACCCTGCTTTGTGGCTCTCCTCTTGGTCTTGCACACGCTAACCAAGGGTCAAGTATGTCCATCTAGGTTTGTTTGATTTAGTCCCTGGGGCCTTGCCAGATGGGCCTTGTGTTACAGGAGGAAGCACCTGACACTCAGCTCATTCTCAAAGCATTCCAGAGGTACTGGGGAGGTACAGGGTTTGACCACAGGGTTGTGGATCTCTTTAGTGACAATGACATTTACATATTAAAAAATCTTTTCTGCACTCCTACCCCTTGTCTTATGATGTAAAGATCCTCAGTTCCTAATCTGAGACCTCTGTAGAGGCTAAGTACTAGACACTGTGATGTCAGCTGATAGCTTAGCACTCTCTCACTGGGACAGAATACACCTAATGGCCACAGCCCCCTAAGTGATGATTCTACAGACAAAGGTTGTTCAGTGTATACTTTTATAATTGGAACCCAGTTTTCTTACAGATTTTAAAAAATGTGTTTTCCTTAATTTCTACTGTAAGATACATTCTTATAAATATGGAGGACACCTATAGAAAGAAGAATCAAACTGAACACCACATAAAGGCATCCATTCAACCCTTTGGTATATTTCTTCCAGCCTTTAACTTCTCTGGTAGGAATATGAGAAGCATTTTTCTTTAAAAATTCTTTTAAGTTCATTTTTCCACTTCCCCCATATATGTGTTTCTATTCTCTCTCTTTTGTGTGATTCATGGAACACCAAGTGAAACAGGGATTCCTCCAAACAGGTGCTGATCAGAGGCAACATTAATCTCTCCACTGGCCTCTCTTTACATCATTTGTGTGAGTTACAGGAAAAGCTACTGAGCTTTATAATGTCCCCAAATCTTAATGGTAGGGAGTTCTTCTTTGGGGACATGTGCAGCTAAATCTACAGAGGATGTGTGTAGGCTTTTAAATCTCTGCATAGATTGATGATACCATCAGTGTTTACTCAATTGTGAATTTTTTCATTTTATGTTTCTGCATAATATAAAAATGAAAGTGATTTTACAAACAAATGTTCATTTCCTAAGGCTCTGAATTTAACCCAGCTCTCAGCTACTTCCTGGGTTCTTACTTTTGAGAGAGACCTATGTCTCTGCTTTTAATATAGCCACTGCGGCTATTTGATTTGGGGGAACCAGTACATTATTGAGATTTTCCACTGGTGCAGATGAGTCTGGTAGAAACCGTGACAATCAGGGCTGTGTGACGCATGCTCTTATTTTAGCTGACTCATCAAATCTGTTTCTGGAAGCTACCATAGACTCAAGTACCACTGGCACCGAGGGCTGAGGTGGCCAGGTAAAATCTTTCTTTTGGGATACAGTTTGGCATATGCCTTGCTCCATAAATTCACGTAGAATCCTCAGGGATGTCAATGCCTCAAAGTCATTTAACATGATGAGATGCTCAAAAAACTAGAAATAGGAGAGATCTTCTCCAGGAACCTAAAACAGGACTCAAAGGCTCTGATTGGCTTCTCTTTGCTGTTGCTGAAAAGCAAAGCAACTCACTGAACCACTGGCTTCTACTTCTTCACCCATCTAAACAGCATATTAATACACACTTTTGCCTGTCTCAGTAGAGCACTGGATGAGGACAATACTTAATTTCTATTAAACATTTTGTGTCAGACACTGTCCTAATAAGCACTTGATCAATATTACCTCATTTAGTTCTTACAACCTATGGTTATGATGCCATTATTATTTCTGTACTACAGATGGGGAAATTGAGGCACAGCAAGAGTAAAAGCAAATTTAAAATTATACAGGAAGAATATGGTGATGCCAAGTTGTCTCTACTGCCTCACAGGAGATATCTCCAGGGGTACTTCAAAAGGGGGAAAGACTGTGGAAACCTATATTGTTACGGTCATCAGTATTGTCCAGAGAGAGAGATATTAATAGTAATAAGCTTTGGGGTTGGGCTGAGCCCTTTATAAGGACTGGATCATTCCAAATTCTAAGTGGATGCTATGTGTCCTTGCCCCATGGACTTTTGGGTAAAGCTTATCCATCCACTAATTACCAAGATGGACTTCACAGTAGAAAGCACCAGTAGATTTCCTATCAGCCACAGACCTCTTGGGATTAGTGTACATATTATAGCTCTCTTTTTATTGGACAAAAAAGGCTTAACTCTTCAAAAGTGACTCTGAAATTGAAGGTTTTCCATAAAGACCAGCTGGACAGCCACATTCCCCCAAAGTAGATGCATTCCTTGGAAAGCATCAGTCTGAGACCTGGAGTTGGATTTAGAAATTTCATTCCATCAGTGAAATTATAGTTAATAATTTGAAAGTGCTTTTGAAGGCAACCGATTATCCTATTTGGTTGTGCCTTCAATTAGTATTTACATAATTTAATAACAAAACTGTCATCCTCTCCTATTAACTGGATGCTGAGATACTGATGGGAGTTGGCATACACTTGGATTTGTCATCATCCTTATTTTCCCAAGCTATTAAAATAATTTTTTCCAAGTACAGTATTACTCTTTTTCAATAAAGTCTGAGCTATTTCTTTTCTTTGGAGCAGTTCATCTATCTTGATTTGATGGAACAGAAAAAATAAATCTTTAAAAATTCTTACAGGAACACAGATCCATCCATTTATTCATGAACAAACATGGCAGGGATCAAATCAAGGAAGTCTTTGACTGGAGATATTAATAGAACAGCAGAAAGGAGTTAATCTTGTATTAGATTAAGTGGATAAGAAAACTGACATCCAATTGGTAGTAGCTTTCTCTAATTCTAATCATCCATGCATTGGGGAAAAGCCTTAAATACACACTGAAAAGGTCTTCAGGCTTTAATGCCATTATAAATGCTGTCTTCACAGTGGGTAGCAATTACTTGTAGTGTTGCAAATGGAGGAGCAATTCTACAGGGATACTGAGAAAAATCTAAACATGCCTGTCCAAAAATAAATAAATAAATAAATAAATAAAAGCAGATAATTTAAGAAATGCAAGGAGGAAATTCTAATTACACAGTGGAGAAATTTAACATCATCTTGATTGGGTAATGAAAATTAACAACAATGAGGGGCAGATGGAGAGCATGTGTCTACAGAAGTGTAGCCCTAGAAGGACACACTATTATCTACGTGGCCTTCAGACTCGGGAAGGACAACATGAATGCAATCAGGAAGAAAAATCACACAAAGCAGAAGAAAAGAACATTTACATGTGTTTTCAACTAATTTTATAACACATTTATGCACTTAATGAAAGTTTCTGAAATTTTTTTGGAAAATGCATTTTCAAAGTTGTCAGTGTTACAAAAGGCAAAGAAAGGCTAAGATTCATTTCAGATTAAAGAGACATGGCAAATAAGCAAACTGTATGATCCCAGACTGGATCCTGTTCAAGAGGAAAATATACTGTAAGGCACATTCAAATTCATAAAATAGGAGTATGGAAAATTGAGAAGATGACAGCATTGTAACAGTGTTAAATCTAGTGGAGTTAGTAAGTCTGCTGTGTTTGTGTAGGAGAATATTAGTCCTAGGAAATGCACAAAGGTATTTAGAGGTTCAAGGGCATGATGTATGGAGCTCATTCTCAAGTGGTTTAGAGATAATTATACATACAGATTGATTAGGAAAATGAGCAAAATATTAACATTCAGCAAATATAAATAATGGGTAAGACAAATATTACTTGATTCCACTTAACTGAACAATCTAAAAATAGTTAAAATCAGAACTAGAGAGTAGAATGGGGTTGGAAATAGAGGAAATGGTGAATCACTAATCCATGGGAATAAAGTTTCAATTAGCCAAGACAAATACTGTATAGTGCACTTAATTTTTTTTTTTTTTTTTTTGCAGCACCAGGGATCAAACTCACAACTTTTCAACTGCCAGACAGGCACTTAAGCCACTGAACCAAACTCCTAGCTCTATTTTTTTGAGGCAGTGTTGCACTATGTAGCTCAGGCAGGCCTTGCGCTCGCATTGTAGCCCAAGCCGGCCTCGGACTCACAACGCTCCTCCTACCTCAGCCTCCCGAGTGCTGGCATTAAAGGCGTGCGCCACCATGCCTGCCAAAATTTTATTAAGAATAGATATCAAAAGTTCTTCCTATGATACATCTTTTTTTTTTTTTTTTTTTTGTCTTTTTGAAGTAGGGTTTTGCTATACAGTTCAGGCTAGCCTTGAGCTCAGTTTGTAGCCAATGCTGGTCTCAAACTTGCAGCGATCCTTCTGCCTCAGCCTTCCGAGTGCTGGAATTACAGGCATGCGCCTAAGATACATTTTAAAAAATGGATATATGTCTGTTCATTGTACTATTCTTGCAACTTTTCATAAAGTTGAAATTACATATAAAAAGCTGCTTTAAAAAAATCACTTGTGTTAAAATGTTAACTGTCCTGAAACTGACCTATAAATTTATTGAAAATGCTATCCAAATTCTAGTAGACTTTTAAAGTAAAAATCGGTAAGTTGATCCTAAAATTTAAATAGAGATGCAAGAGACATATAAGAGCCAAAAACAGTTCTGAAAAAGAACAAATTAGAAGGATTTATACTAATTTCAAAACTTATATAATTAATGTAATATGGTATTGACATAATGATGGGCACATAGATAATGAAACAAAATTGAGGGTCTAATTTATTTTTGACAAATATATGGACAACTCAATGGGAAAGAGGAAACAGTCTTTTCAACAAATGATTCTGAGGAAGCTGGATAACCACATACAAAAATAATGAACTTAGATGCTTACTTCACACATTACATAAAAATTTACACAGAAAAAATTAGTACAGTATGTAAATCTAAATATTAGAGTTCAAACTGTAAGACTTGTGGAAGAAAACAAGAGAAAATCTTTGTGACTTTGGGTTCTGCAGAGATTTCTCAAAACTGATACCAAAAGTATAACCCATCAAAGAAAAACTCAATTACTTGAATGCCATCAAAATTTAAAACTTTTATTGCTCTGAAAGCCACCACCAAGAAAATGAAACTATAAGGCACAGGAGAAAATATTTGTGTAATATAGATTTGATAAAGATATATTTTGGACTCTTACAACTTAATGGTAAAAAAATGAACAGCCCAATTTAATTGTGTGTAAGACATTTCATCACAGACGATGTATGAATGGCAAATAATTACACAATAAGATACTCAATGTCATTATTCATTAGAGAAATGCAAACTAAAACCACAGTAAATATAACTCCACAACCACTAGAAATCTAGAATAAAGAAAATATTACAAGTTGGTGGTGATGTGAAGAAACTGGAATATTCACACATTGCTGATGAGAATGTAAAATGGCATAGGCACCCTGGAAAACAATATACTGATTTTAAGAATTTAACCACAGACTGACCATATAATCTTTAATTTCACTCCTAGGACTATCCACAGAAACTGAAAATGTGTCCACAAAAAGATATGTGCATAAATGTTCACAACAGCATTATTTTAATAGAAAAAAACTGGGCATAATCCAAATTTCCATCTCCAGGTCATGGATGGTCTATCTGTACAATGTAGTGAATGAAATACTGATAGAGGTTTCAACAGCCTTTAAAACTTTATGCGTAATGAAGAAGACAGGTAGAAGAGACTATATGTACTGCAAAATTCCATTATTTAAATGCAAAGAAGTAAATTTATAATATAAAACACCAAATGGTTCAATAATTGCCTAGGGTTTTGGGTGGGAATGAGGTATCATAAATGGGCATAAGGCAGTTTTTTGGGATGACAGAAATGTATAAAGTGGTCTGTGGCAATGGTTGTACATTATATATTTATGAAAATCATTGACAGGTACACCTGTGATAGATGAATTTTATATATGCAATTTATACTTCAATAAAGTTGTTTACAGTATCAGTATAACTAAGTTCAGAAGAAAGTGTGATACTGTATGAGACTTCCTCTCTGTAAGGCCATTCTTGCATGACAGGGGCTAAATGAGGGTGTCTATTAACAATGGTTATGGAGTAAAAGAACCACAGTCCTCTTATAGCACATGTGGGAAAGATGAAGAGTTGAGCATTTCTTGAACTTTTATTTATGCAACCAGGCATTCTGTTGATTCTCACATATTACCCTATTTAATCATAGTGACATCCAGTAAATTGGTAAAGATTCCTATTTGCACATTTGGGCTCTAAGATGTTGTTAGGATGGCAGAGCCATGTTAGTATGGCTGGTCAGAGCATGAGACTTACTAGAAATGACAGTTTCCACACAGCTATGTTCAGATATGCAGCATGAGGCCAAGACAAGTAGTCTGGAGACAAGAATAGTCATAAAGTCAGAAACTAAATCAACAGAGACTTCAATTTCTTGCTTAGGTAGGAAAGAAACAGCAACTACTCTATTGTTAAACATTTGTTTTTCCAGTAGGCTAGAAAAAAATCTATCAATTAAAACTGAGTATCTTTAATATCTCATTATCATAGCAGAAAGTTTTCATGATTTCATGTGACTTGATTTTCATAACTGAATTTTGGGTTAGTAAATAACAGCATTAATTTTAAGAGTGTGTACATGGGTGTGTTTTATGAGTAGGCCAGGCTTTTATGTTTCATTAAGACTGCATAATGAGAGAGCTACACGGCGGCGGAACGCAGGCCTTTTGCCATAAGGGCCATCCCGTGGCCACAGGGGCGACTAGGTTCCCTCATCAGGTGACTGGAGCTGCCTGGCCTCAGCATAGGGAAGTGCTGAAAGTGTTGAAATATGGCAGAAGAAGTGGTGGTAGTAGCCAAGTTTGATTATCTGGCCCAACAAGAACAAGAGCTGGACATCAAGAAGAATGAGAGATTATAGCTTCTGGATGATTCTAAATAATGGTGGTGAGTTACAAATTCCATGAATAAAACAGGTTTTGTGCCTTCTAACTATGTGGAAAGGAAAAACAGTGCTTGGAAAGCATTTATTGTGAAAAACCTAAAGGACACCTTAGGCATTGGAAAAGTGAACAGAAAACCTACTGTTCCAGATTCTGCATCTCCTGCTGATGACAGTTTTGCTGACCCAGGGGAACGTCTTTATGACCTCAACATGCCTGCCTATGTGAAATTCAACTACATGGCTGAGAGAGAGAGGATAAATTATCATTGATAAAAGGAACAAACATGATTGTCACGGAGAAATGTAGTGACGGGTGGTGGCGGGGTAGCTACAATGGAAAAATTGGATGGTTCCATTCAAACTATGTAACTGAAGAAGGTGACAGTCCTTTGGGTGACCATGTGGGTTCACTGTCAGAAAAATTAGCAGCAGTTGTCAATAACCTAAATACTGGGCAAGTGTTGCATGTGGTACAGGCTCTTTACCCATTCAGTTCATCCAATGATGAAGAACTTAATTTTGAGAAGGCAATGTAATGGATATTATTGAAAAGTCAGAAAATGACCCAGAGTGATGGAAATGCAGGCAGATCAATGATATGGTTAGTCTGGTGCCAGAAAACTATGCTACCATTATGCAGAATAATTCATTAACTTCAGGTTTGGAACCATCACCTTAACAGTGTGATTATGTTAGACCTTCACTCACTACAAAGTTTGCTGGCAATCCTTGGTATTATGGCAAAGTTACCAGATGTCAAGCAGAAATGGCATCAAATGAAAGAGGTCATGGAGATTTTCTCATCCATGATAGTGAATCTTTGCCAAATGATTTTTCAGTATTATTTAAAGCACAAGGGAAAAACAAGCATTTTAAAGTCCAACTAAGAGAGACCTTCTACTGCATTGGGCAACGTAAATTCAGCACCATGGAAGAACTTGTAGAACATTACAAAAAGGCACCCATTTTTACAAGTGAACAAGGAGAAAAGTTATATCTTGTCAAGCATTTATCATGATAGTGCTAATCAGAAGTGACTGTTATACAGCTTTATTCCTCATGTAATTGAAGACAGAGAAAGTGTTGGTCAAATCCTGCTTGATTGGAAATTGCTGTTTCTAGCTCTGTATGGGAATTGACTATAATACATAGGTATTTTTAATTATCATTCAGTCCATACATATATACTATATACGCAATGCTTCAGCATAGAACAGTTACTTATCCTTGGTCTTTTATTTCACTGTTTTCTTCTTTGCTGTTTTTCTCTTTGCTTCTAATAATAAGGTTTTGTATTTTGAGAAAAAAATCAAATAATGCAGATCAGAAGTCTGTATGGAAGAATTCCTCTATTGCCTTCCCTGTATTTCCTTGCAAAGGCCTCTGTTAGTTCTGCAACAGTTTCTCTTCATATACAATTACATCTATATATGGCATATGCTAAAGGTGAATTTCTTGGCAAGTGTTATCTTTTCTGTGACTAAATAGCAATAATAAATGGAAAATTAGAAATTATTTGCTAATAGAAGGGAAAGGTAAAGAACCAACAACAGAGAGATAACATCACAAAAATAAGCCACTATAAATCACTATAATCATTATAACCATTAATGTAAACGGCCTTAACTCACCAATTAAAAGAAACAGACTGGCAGAATGGATCAAGAAACAACATCCAACCATATGTGCATACAAGAAACCCATCTAACCCAAAAGGAAATTCATAGACTGAAAGTCAAAAGATAGAAAACAATACTTCATACAACAAGAACCCCCCAGAAAGCAGGGGTAGCTATTCTGTTTGGAGACAATGCAAACTTCAAACCAAGAATGATCAAAGGAGATAAAGAAGGTCACTATATATTGGTTAGGGGAAAACTTCAAGACGAAGAGATAACAATCTTGAATATATATGCACCAAATATGGGCACACCCAGCTATATAAAAAATAGAAATAAAAAATAAAATAAGCAATAATACAATTATAGCAGGGGACCTTAATATTCCAATGACACAAAGAGACAGATCAACTAGACAGAAAATCAGCAAAGAAATAACAGAACTGAATCAAACTTGTGAACAAATGGACTTAGTAGACATGTACAGTGTTTCACTCAGCATCAGAATATACATTCTTCTCAGCTTCATATGGGACATTCTCTAAAATAGATCATATACTGGCCCATAAAACATGCTTAAGTAAATGCAAAAGAATTGAAATTCTCCCATGCATGCTATCTGATCTTAGTGCCATGAAACTAAAAATTAATGAAAAAAAAACTACAGAAACTCCATAAACACATAGAAGTTAAATAATATACTCCTGAACAATCAATGGGTCACAGAGGAAATTAAAGAAGAAATTAAACAATATCTACAAGCAAATGAAAATACAAATACAAATTACCGGAACCAATGAGATGCAATGAAAGCAGTGCTCAGAGAGAAATTCATTGTGATGAATTTCCACACCAGGAAAACAGAATGAACACAAATAAACAACCTGATGCTACACCTAAAACATCTAGAAAGAGAAGAGCAAGTCAAGTCCAAAGCTAAAAGAAGGGAAGAAATTATAAAGATCAGAGCAGAAATTAATGCAAAAAGACAAAGAAAACAATACAAAGAATTAAGAATCAGAGAGTTGGTTCTTTGAAAGAATAAATAAAATTGATAAGCCCCTAGCCAACCTTCTTAAAAAAAGGAAAGAAAAAACTCAGTCATGCAATAAGAAATGAAAAGGGCGAAATTACCACAGACCCTGTGGAAATACAGAAGATCATCAATACCTACTTTGAAAACCTTTGCTCTCATAGGTTTGATAACACAGAAGAAATGGAATAGTTCTAGAAACATATGACTTACTGGATCAAGAAGATATAAAGCTGCTGAATAACCCAATTTCAGTTAATGAAATTAGAACCTTACCAACAAAGAAAAGCCCAGGTCCTGATGGATTCACAGCTGAATTCTACAAGAAATTTAGGGAAGACTTAATGCCAGCACTCCTCAAAGTCTTCAATGAAATTGAAAGAGAAGCAATTCTCCCTAACTCATTCCTGGAAGCAAGTATTACACTAATACCAAAACCAGAGAAAGACCCAACCAAAAAAGAAAACTACAGGCCAATCTCCCTAATGAGCATGGATGCAAAAATCCTCAATAAAATACTGGCAAACAGAATGCAGCAAGTCATCAGGAAGATTATACACCATGACCAAGTGGGATTCATCCCAAGAATGCAGGGATGGTTCAACATACACAAATCAATAAAGATAATACACCATATCAACAGAGTCAAGGATAAGAATCATGTGATCATTTCAATAGATGCAGAAAAACATTTTGATAAAGTTCAACACTTATTGATGATAAGAACCCTATAGAAAATTCGAATAAATGGTCTTTACCTCAATCTATGAGAGCCATCTATGACAAACCAACAACGAGCATTATATTAAATGGTCAAAAATTAAAAGCTTTCACTCTAAAAACAGGAACAAGACAAGGCTGTTCATTATCACCACTCTTATTCAATACAGTGCTGGAAACATTAGCCAGAGCAATTAGAAAAGAGAGAGAAATAAAAGAAATAAGGATAGGAAAAGAAGAAGTTAAATTATCATTATTTGCAGATGACATGATACTCTACATAGAAGACCCCCAAAACTGCATTGAAAGACTTCTAGATGTAATAACCAAATTCAGTAATGTAGCTGGATACAAAACCAACACTCAAACATCAATAGCATTCCTGTACACAAACAACAAACTCACTGAGCGAGAAGTAACAGAAACCATACCCTTCACAATAGCATCAAAACAATGAAATACTTAGGAATCAATCTAACAAAGGAAGTAAAAGATCTGTTCAGTGAAAATTACAGTACTCTGAAAAAAGAAATTGAAGAGGATCTCAGAAAAAGGAAAGACATTCCTTGTTCACGGATAGGATGAACAAATATTGTGAAAATGGTCATTCTCCCAAAATTGTTATACAGATTTAATGCAATTCCAATTAAAATATCATTAGCATACCTCACAGATGCAGAAAAATCATCCTTAAAATTTATCTGGAACCAGAAGAGACCTGGAATAGCAAAGGCAATTCTGGGCAACAAACACAAGACAGGAGGCATTATAATCCCTGACTGTTTTTTTTTTTTTTTTTGGTGGCACTGGGGATTGAATTCACAAACTTGCTCCTACCAAGCAGGCACTTAAGCCACTGAGCCAAACTCCCAGCCCTAGTTTCTTGAGACAGGGTTGCACTATGTAGCTCAGGCCAGCCTTGTGCTCATGTTGTAGCCCAAGTGGGCCTCAAACTCACAACACTCCTCCTACCTCAGCCTCCTGAGTGCTGGGATTAAAGGCGTGCACCAGCACACCTGGCTACAATCCCTAACTTGAAGTTATACTACAAAGCTACTGTGATAAAATCAGTATGGTACTGGAATAAAAACAGACCTGAAGATCAATGGAATAGATTAGAAGATACAACCACAACTAAAAACACACTTAACCACCTTATATTTGACAAAGGGACCAAACATGTTCACTGGAAGAAAGATAGCCTCTTTAATAAGTGGTGCTGGAAAAACTGGCTTTCTATATGCTGGAAACTAAAACTAGACCCATGCCTATCACTACGCACTAAAGGCAAAATGGATCGAAAATCTAAATATTAAAACAGAAACACTAAATTTGCTGGAATACAAAGTAGGTAAAAATCTTGAAGACAGGGTAGGTAGAGAATTCATGAACAAAAATCAAACGGCATGGGAAATATTTCCCAGAATCAACAACTGGGATCTTATTTTATTAAAAAGTTTTTGCATGTCAAAGGAAATCTCCAACGAAGTGAAAAGAAAACCCACAATTTGGGAAAAAGTCTTAGTCAACTGTTCCTCAGACAAAAGACTTCTATCTAAAACATATAAAGAATTAAAAAAAATCAGGCCCCCAAAATTCAAAAACCCAATTCAAAAATGGGCATCTGAGATGAATATACACTTCTCAGCTGAAGAAATTAAAATGGAAAATAAATACATTAGAGAAATGCAAATTAAAACAACACTGAGATTTCATCTCTCTGCAGAAAGAATGGCCAGGATCAAGAAAACCACAAATAACAAATGTTGAAGAGGCTGTGGGGAAAAAGGAACTCTTCTGCACTGTTGGTGGGAGCATAGATTGGTGCAACCACTGTGGAAATCAGTCCAGAGACTCTTCAAAAAGCTGGGATTGGAAGTCCCATTTGACCTAGTTATTCTGCTTCTAGGCATATTCCCAGAAGAATTGAAAACATCACACCACAGTGACATATGTGCACCCATGCTTATAGCAGCACAGTTTGTAATAGCTAAATCTTGGAAACAACCCAAATGCCCATCGACCAAGGAATGGATAAAAAAAGATGTGGTATTTTTATACAATGGAGTATTACTCAGCTATAAAGAAGGATCACATTGAGGCTTTTACAGGTAAATGGATGTGACTTGAGACCATACACACAAGTGAAATAAATCAAACTCACATATGTAAACACCATATTATTTCCCTAGTGTAAGAAACTGAAAGAGTAAATAAGATCCAAAAACTTCAATAATTATTATGAAAGGGTAAGAAACTGCTCAAAGGGGAAAAAATAACTCAGATAGGGAAAAGGAGAAAAGAAAGAAAGGGAAAAAAAAGATTTAGATTTGTATATATACACTTAGGATAGCTGGGATGATTGCACTACTGAATCTATTAGTTCTTGGAACAAAACAGTTAACATTCATCGGATAAGATCAATTTTTGCAAGTCTATATTTGGTAATCTGAATAACTCTTTTGAAGATAACTAAGCAAAATAACAACCTTTGTTATGTTCCTACCACCTTGTTGTGAAAGCCTATACTGTTACTGTTTTGGGTTGTTATTGTTGTTTATTTGTCTCTTTGCTTCTTATTTTTCTTGTATTTTGTTTTTCCCTCTAATACAGAGAGGATAGATATACACGTATAGGCTTATAAATGCCTAGAACTTCTCCTAAAGAATTTACAAGAATTGATTTTATCATATGTGATGGTATGAACAGCTACTTTGAAGAAAATGAGAGATTATGATAGACATTGCTGATTTCCTATCATCTTGTTTTGAAGTCCAAGAATGCTTTTATTCTTTGTTTTGATTGATTTTAGTCTGTTTTTTATTATTTGATTTTAATATGTATGAAGGTGTGGACAGCTATTTTGAGAAAAGCAAGAGACATTATGGTATTGTTGGTTTCCTACTGTCTGGCGTTGAAGGCCCATAATGGTTTCACTCTTCTGTTTTGGTTAGTTTTTTTGTTTTGTTTTGTTTTGTTTGTACTGGGGATTGAACTCACAATCTCATGCTCACCAGGCAAGCACTTGTGCTGCTGAGCTAACCCCCTGGCCTTGTTTTGATTAGTTTTATACTATTTTGTTTTGTTTGAATTTATTGTGTCTGAAAGTATGGACAACTGTTTCAAAGAAAACAAGAGTCATTATGGTAGCCACTGTTGATTTCCTGGTGTCTTGTTTTGAAGTCCTGTGTTTCTTGCATTGTTCTGTTCTGATCTGCTTTGTTCTGATTTGCTTTGTTTTATTTTCTTTAAAATAAAAAAACAGACTGCATAATGAATGAAAAATGAATAAATAATGATTGGTCTCCCTCAGTGCTTAAGTTTCTCAGTTTTAGAAGAATATTAGAAAGTTATTTTTAAAAGAATACTAAATCAGCAACTGATTTAATTACACTTATTTTCGACACATAGTGACATGTTTAGGAGGCCACCAGAAAAAGTTGCTTATGCATTCCTCAGTAAGATTCACTGCCTATAATGGCTGATTGTGTCAGCTTGAGAAGTTTAGAAGCTTAACTAAATCAGCTCAATAATTCTACACTCTAGGATGTAGAGGACTCACCCTAGGATGGTTTGTTGTCTGGATGCTACAAAGGGGAAATGAGGAAGGACAGCCTGGCTTCTGTTCTTTGGAGGAGCTCCAGTCTTCGCCTTCAGCTTGGACATCATCTACTGGCTTTCAGCGCAGACTCTGGTTTCTGCTGCAGATCCTTCAGCCTTTCCTTGAAGACTCCTCAGCTTTCTGTCATAGACCCTTTAGCCTTCTGGGGTAGATCCATTGGCCTCTTGATACAGATTTGCATGGGACGCTACAGTAAGCTCCAGGCCTTGGACTGACCCCTTCAGTCTCCAGTGTGCAGACACCCTATGCATGCTTCCTCATCCGACTCTGTAGGTGACTATTGTAAGCTGTCCTTGTAATTTCTTACACATTTGTATATCTTGTGTTACATGTTTCTCTAGTAAGGCACTGAGTGATACCCTACCCATGATATCTGTTGTTATTATGAAACACCTCTTTTTATTAGCATGTGTTTGTGATGCATAATAAATGCATTCATAATGGGGAATTGGTACATATATGTTCCACATCTTGATCTTTTACTTCCCTTCCTCCCTCTCTCATGTGCCCCCAATATACTCTTTGAAAGGTCCAAAACTAACGCCTTTGGACCCTTTCAGGGTCATCTGTCCCCTGTGGGGATCCTGTCTAATGTGGCTGGTGTATGGCAGAGTGTAGCATTAGCACAGAAGTCCTCAAAGAATAGTGGCTACCATTACATCAACAGTGTTTTGAAAATGACAACTCTAAGCAATATATAAATATGTACAATGATTTTTCTTTTCTTTTTTTCCAGACAGGAAAACCTTTTATTTTAAACCACAAATAGTCAGCAGGTGGCCACAACTATCCATGTTTCATTAAAATCACAGAAAGCCTAGGTACAAAAGTACCACTGATTATTGCTCTAGAAAAATTGCATGAAAAATTCAAATATTCACAGCAAAAACATCACAGTATACACGGTACTAAATTCTTAAAGCAGGTGCATGGGCTGCTCAGTTTTATACACAGCTTTCAATATTAAAGTGGTATTTATTTTGCTTGATAATGAAGAAAACTTCCAAAAAGCATGACTATGAGATGGTAAAATGTTCATTCTTACATATTTTGTATGCCAACCAGCAGAGTCCTAAAAAATTAGCATTTACAAAATACTTGGTAAAATAGCTTTTAAAAGGTGTCCCAGGAGGTACATAAAATCACCCCCGACTTTTTGTGACAACTCCTTCTCCCTCATTATCTACAGATTCAGTTTTCTGTACCTCTTTGGCTTTAGTTTCACCATTTTCAGACTGTGTAGTAACTTCCTTTCCAGCTTCCTGCTTTTCTTTCTTCTTCCTTTTAGCACCTGTGTTGATCTTTGTTCCAGGTTTGTTCTAGGTAAATGTTTTTCTTGGATTAGGTTCAGCTTTTGGTGGAGAAGATTTTGTGGACAGTCTGGCAGACTGCCTTGTGGGTTCCTGTTTATTTATTTTGGATCCATCTTTGCCCTCTGGATTCTCTGAAGCCTTTCTCTTTGGCATAATGACCACAGGGTCAGTGGAAAGCAAAGTGGGACCCTGGATGCCTCCTACAATGATTATTCTTAAGCCATATGCCATCACTGTTGGTTCTGAAGAACATCTTTCCTGACAATTAAGAATTACATTGTAAAATCAAAGATAACTGTCATAGAAGAATTCCCCACAGAATAACTTTATCGTCCAAAAGGCCTTTGGTTATGACCATATTTCCTGGACTGCTCAAGTATTTAGTAGCAGAAATCAGCAAAAGGCAGTTTAAAAACCAGACAGATAATATGGAGACCATCTATAATCTTGCTTTAGAGTTTGGGCCCACCAAGGAGCATGAAGCTTACTGCTACACAGAGCTCACTCTTGAGAACAGGCATGATGCATGATGCTTGTGTGGAAGTGCCCTGGACAGATCCAAATGGTAGAGAAAGTCCATATTAATTAAAAATTGGTACAGCACATTAATAATAAATATAGATTAGAAAATTCAAATTTTTAAGGAGTGTTTTCTAAAATATGTCCCCAATCTTCTAAGGGTGTAAATAATGAGAATGTGAGCATGCATGGTACTGTGGATGTGTCAGTCTGAGTTTTAGTAAAATAAACAGAGATATGCCTGAAATCATACATTCGAAATTCAGATGGTGAAAGTGGCAAGATCGAGTTAAGTGGAATTAAGAGTCAGGACTTTATGGAACTCTTGTGCCATTGGTAGCCTCCTTTCTCAGCCATTTGACAGCTGAGAACACTGAGGCCAGGGATGCAGTGAAGTTCTGGGACTCATTTATCATATCAGAAACAGAGCTGGGCAGAGCCAGGTCTGCTGTCCCTATGGCAGTTGGATGGATGTGCTCAGGTTCCTCAAGTGGCCCATGCTGGGGCAAATCAAGACAATGAAAAGAACTAGCAACAGAGGAAGATCACACAATGCAAACCCCCAACCATGATTTTACCCAGCATTTGTGCATTTGTGCTGGGCTTTGTATATTAGGACTGTGGAATCAAGTGCAGTGAAAATGATGCAGTTAGTCAGTAGGCTTGCAGTGACTAGGAAAGTGAAAAGGAGTATTTTAAATGCTTTTCTATTCCTTGTCTTTCCTCCTAATCCCACCCAAATAATTACTTTTATCTACTAAATATGCATTGTTAAGAATCCCCCAAAGTAATTATTAACAAGTGAGCCTGCCAGTGCTTGTAAATCATTTTACAAACACAAAGGTTCTGCAAATGTTTATTCTCATTACTGGAACTAATTTAACAGCACAACACAGTATTTCTGGATAATGGTTTCTAGCAATGCTCACTGTGCATGAAAAGAAATGACACAGTGCATGTCTGAACTCTGGTAAGCCTGTGAAGTGAGTCGAGAAATATGCACTTCATCTTTTCTATGTTGAGACAATCAAAATAACCAGATAAGAGTTCTGCACTGCATGGAGTTATTCTCTCAAGCCTGTGTCTCATGGACTACATGCTGTTACTGTACAAAGTGCTTCAGTGTTTGAAAGAAAAGTGGCTTTTCTTATGAGGTGACTGGTATTAAACCTGATCATAGGCTTGTATGCTTGTATGCTGTGTACCTGGCATCAAGGAGATAAGAGGTGGGAGATTCTTCTAATGCTACTCTTTAAGGTTCTTTACTCATGTGAAAACCAGCCCCCAAAACACAGATAATTCTTGTGTCACAAGACAGACAGTGGCACTTGTGTGTGTGTGTGTGTGTGTGTGTGTGTGTGTGAAGTCTATATTAATTATATTTGCTTATTTTCGGTATTCCTATGCTTTGGCACCTAGGACCTTCTGAACTGGGAAGAGATTGCTCCTCTCTTTGTTAGTTGATTCCTAGAGATAGTTAATTTGTCTAACAGACATCTTTGATGCCCAAACTAACCAGTCCTTAGTCTACAGTTCCATCCACCTTCAGCTCCTGCAGGATACAACAGTCAGCCCTTATCACAGGCAAGTGGACCTACCCCGTGGGTTAGTGTCCATTAGAACAATTCACACTACACTTTTCTCCCCTACTTACCTTGACTCACCCATTCCTTCTTATGCAAACCTCAATGAAAGATTAGACACAAACTTCCTCCTTGCTCCCTCTGCTTCCTGAATGATCCTAGTGCTCTGCATGTGACCCTGCAAGGCATGTGGCACTGTGTGACATGTGGCACTTCCTGTACTTAAGGATTCATGAGTATAAATATCTTCCTCCATGGCAGTCACTTCCCTGTCTGCATATCTTATGTGCTATAGAAACTAGACTGTCACCACGGCTCACGTGTTCAGAGGCGGGGCTTTGTAAGGTGACTGCACCACGGGGGCGCTGTACTCATCAGTGGAAAAGCCCACTGAGGAATCATAGCTAAATGTGCGGTTAGGAAGTAGGGGCTGGCTGGAGAGGTGTGTGGCTAGGAATAAAGTTCTGGAAGGCATATCTCCCTTTCCGGCTCCTCCTTTTTCTCTGCTTCCTGGATGCCACGAGGTGAGTTGCTTTCTCCTACCGTGCCTTTCCACCATGATGTTTCTGCCTTGAAACAGTCAAGCATAGTTTGAATTCTCTGAAAACAATGAGCTAACTAAACCTCTCCTTCAGGTTGTGCACGTCAGGCACTGTGTGTCAGCAGTGAGAAAGCCAGTGAACAATGAACCATACCTGATTAAAATGGATTCCAAGCACATTTTAGACACAGGTCCCTTACCCAATTTATCTAGAGTCAATGGACAAGGGTAAGGATGGCAAAGCTGATTCTTTGGAACACATTCACAGTTTTCCTCTTTGCCTAGGACTCAGTGGCTCCAAGACTGGTTGCAGGGTGCCAGGCAACACTACTAAGTATACTGTAAATATTTGCCCTTTTTAATTTTAATTTTTCAGTTTTTGTTTTTTTTTGAGACAGGGTTTTGCTATGTGGTTCAGGTTGGCCTTGAACTCATTTTGTATCCTAAGCTGGGCCTTGAACTTGCAGCGATCCTCCTGCCTCAGCCTCCTGAGTACTGGGATTATAGGTACGTACCACCATGCCTGGATGGTATACAACAAATAGACCCTAGACATGAACCACTTAGTTTTAGGTTTTATTTATTTAGGTATTTCATGTTCTTAAAATGTAGTCAGAATCAATATCATTCCTTCTCCCCTCCAAAATAATTCTTGCTTTTTTGAACAAACATTGAAGGCTTTCAATGGCTTGGTAAATGATACTGTAAGCTACTGAGCAGAGGGAGATATTGATCTGTGAGATATTCTAGCAATGCCATTAATACATTTTATTGAAGCTTCTTTGGCTCATTGCAATTTCCCTGACCACGTCAGAGGAGAAATCAGCCATTCCTGTTTTCTTCTCACTTTGACATTCCACCTTCCTCATCTTGGTTTTCAGATTCACCACCTCTATGAGAGGCAAAGACGGTTTTAATAAAATGTGCTAATGGGTTATGTTAATGACATTTATAATTGGGGAAAATGGAGAACAGATGTGTGGTTGTTAAAACTGGGATAGTCTAGGAGAAAAAATATGTCAGAAGAGTGTGTCTTGAGCTGAAGAGGTACACGGCCTGGCTTTCCCAAATGGAAACCATCTTTGGGTTTTGCTATTGTGCTACCATCCTAGACAAAGAACAGGGAGCCTGATCAATGTATAAGACAAAGCAAAGAAATGCTGTATGAGTCACTAAAGCCACTAATAGTTTTGGTACCCCCATAGTCGTCCAAAAATCTTAAGCATGCTTTGATGGATACACCAATGGGCATCAGGAGTATAATCTCCACGAGTTACTCCAGGCCAACCCTTTCTCTAAACAAACATGCCACAGAAGGAAAAATCTGAGTTTGTTATGCAAACATGGTAGATGTCAAGACAAATCCTCCTCTCCAGGAAGACTGCCAACCCCAACCCCACCTATATAGAAATTGTGGAGAACAGGTACTGGTTTCCAAACAAGCTTCTGCCTTCAGGACACAAAACATTCAGGCTGAATAAAAATGACTAAACTCACTAGCTGGTTGGTTAATTTGCCACTGAAGAGTCATTCTGTTTTTATTTCCATGCTGAAATAAATAAAAAATAATGTGGTTCTTCTGTTTACAGAGTGGCTTTATGACTACCAGACCAACCAGGAGATATCTAAAGCACCAGAAAGCTGCAAGACATCAGTCTAGCATCTTCACTACACTGTGAACTTTATCATTTCCCCTTATTGTTCCTTGAGTTCCTGGTCATCAATCAAGCAGTAATGAACTCATAGGGAAGTATCCTTTTCCCCTACAGTGTAGGCAGTTCTTTTGGAAACCTATCCTATAGAAATAACCCAAAAGAATGAAAATCATGGGTATAAGATAGCAGTCCGTGGGCAGGTTATGTAACTTTCCTGATACTTGATTTCCTTATCTGTAACATGGGCATAACAGAGTAGCAAGGGGCATAAAATGAGTTTAGATTTATAAAAATCATGAAGACCAAATGAGTAAATATTTAATATTTATGTACTTAATACACAGGAAGTTCTATTTAGGTATTTGGATTTTATTTTAGTGTTTAATAAATAAAGCTTTTCTAGATGAGAAATTTTTTAGTTTATAAAGGGCATTATCAAGGCTATACAGCAACAAGAAAAATGCTTATAATATAAAAAGTTCCTTGGAAATCCTAAGTAGTCTATGTGAAATATAAATGTGGAAATTGATTAAGGGATTAGAAAAAATGTCACTAGTTATGCTGGGATTGAGGGAATATTCTGTTTTCCAGATTCATTTTTTAATATAATTCTTGTAAATTTCAAAGTTTTGTGGGGTGTGGAGAGGGTTGATGGGTGGAGTAGGAGGCAATGCTCTTCTTGGGTCTTTGATTGGGAAAGAGTCACCTGGTCCTTCCAGCAGAGCTTAGAGAGTCCTCTGATTTACCCAGAGTTAACCGAAACCCACTCACAAGAGCACCCTCAAAGAGGGAAAGAGGGAGACAGATGTTCTAGCAGCCAGAGTCAGGAAGAGGCCCTGAAATCAGAGGGGCTGGCCCTTCCTTCCCTCCTGGGCTCTGCCTTAATAGTGATATGAACTATCAGGGCAGGGTGGAAATTTAGAGTATGTTGGCAGGGTAGATGGCCACAGGAAAAGAGATCAAAGAGATCAACACATTTGAAACAAAGTGGGGGTCAAATTCCCTCATTTGTCAGGGAGCTGTGCACATACAGTGACATAAGGAACTCCAATAAAAGAAGAGATATTAGAGCTAACGTCGATACCGACACCCTCGTCAAGCATTCTCTCCTTTCTCAGTTCTCTGAATTATCTGATCAGCCTTCCTCAGGAGGGCTGCTTCCTCCTCAGATAACGAACCGCATGAATATAGGAGTACGTGCTGTCTTCATACAGTCCCTCTTTCTGCTTTCTCCCACCTTTTTCCCTTCATTCTTGCATGTCTTAGGACTAAAAAGAAAATGGAAAGATCAAGAGCCTCATACTGGAATGACTGGGCCAGAGTAACCCAAGAAGCTAAAACAAGGCCCACTGAAGTGGTTAAAGAGGTTTTGGGGTGGGGCCTAGAATTCTACATTTTAAATCTCTTCTCGCCCACAAAGTGAATTCATGTTACTCACGGGAATCGTAAATCAGCTGCATTATTTTCAGTAAGAGGAAATGACTGGTCTAAAGCCTGCCTTCTTTGTTTTTTTTTAACTTTTTGTCACTTCCTACTTTTCTTCTCTATCTTCACACTATTTCTCCCATCTCCCTGACAATCTCTCCTCTTTTTCTTAGCTGGGACTCATTTTAACTACAAAAATGAAAACTTCAGTTGAGATAAAGGAGGCTGGCAATCTTGTGTCACAAATAAACAGGCTGGCCTTGTTCCAGCCTGGTCTGATATCCTGACATCTGTCTCAGGCAGAGGGAAGCATGCCTGAGCCATGCACACATCTGTCCTGGCAACCACAGCAGGGATACAAATGAAACACTCTAAATTAAATTTGAGTGAACAATAAGCCTAATGAGCATTATTAGCGTATCTGCATGCATTTAAGAAAAAGCCACTGCTATCCTAATATTGTTCTGACCTCCTTCAGAGACTCAGAAAATCTGAGAATTTAAGCTCTTTGTCCTGTTGTGTTGCTCAGAAACCTGAGAACTAGACACTACTCTTCCCCAAGAAAGTGAGGACAGCCAATGTGCCTGGGGGGCACATTCTCATCAGCTCATACTACTTATTTTTCCTTCTACCTAATGAGAAAACTGTATGCTTTAATAATGTAACTTTGAATCAGCTCATCATATCTTGTATTGAAATTTTTCTGAAAGTCATCCTGGATACTCCTGCCAGGTTTGCTCCTCAACTGTCTGTGCCACCCTGCTGCCCCTCTGTCCAGCAATGACCCTGAATCACCCCTGTCCTGCTCCACTAGCCCTTTCATTAATGGATCACTTTAGCTCAGGCATGCTCCTCCAACATGTCCTTCTCCCCATGGAGGAGGATCAGATTTGGAGAATCAGTAAGTCTAATGAAAAACATTAGATTATTTCGGTAGGGTTTTTTTTTTTTTTTGGCGGCACCAGGTATCGAACTCACAGCCTCACACCTGCCAGATAGGCGCTTAAGCCACTGAGCCAAACTCCCAGCCCTACCAACCTGTTATTAATAATTTAATACTTACACGATACATCTTGCTTATCCTGGGTACTTGATATTTTTTATTGTGGAATCAGGCAGAAGCATGTAATTTCTTTGTGCATGGATATAAATTCCCATGAGAGTCTGTTATGGCTTGCGTTTAAATGTCCCCTCAAAGCCTTGTGCGGTCATAAGTGGGCTTTTTCAGAGATGGCTGTATCTACAGTGTGTGACTCATTTATGGTGCAATGCTGAGATTATGGGTGTATGATTACTAAATTGGTTCACAGATCAGTTTAGCACTGCCCTAATCTTGTTAGTCTGGATAAGATAAAAGGGGCAGAAAGATGCTGTTAAATCCCTTGCTTACTTTGCTACCATGAACTGGCCACCATGAACTGTTCTCTGTCAAGCTACCCTGCCTAGAAGCCACTCACCTATGGACTGAAACTTCTACAAAGTATGAGCTAAATAAATCTTTTCTCCTTTAAGTTTGAGTGTTGGGGTATTTTGTCTCAGCAACAAGAGAAAAATATCTAACATAGAGTTCTAATTGGTTTGTTCTCTCTCTCTCTCTCTCTCTCTCTCTCTGTGTGTGTGTGTGTGTGTGTGTGTGTAATTTCTGCTTAAAAGATAAAACTGCTATTTTACACTTGATGAACTGTAAAAAAGCAAGGATTCTGGAGGCAGATACTCTGAGATTTAAATCCTGATTCCACTACTTTAATGTCTTTCATTACTTTAGCTTAGTTTTTTAACCCACTTTTAACATTTGCTAAAATTCTTTTGAAATATGTAAGAGAAAACCAAGAAAAAAGTGGTTTTTGTTAAGAACCATTAAGGGTGAATCCATGTATTAGACATGCTAGGAATAGCAGGAGTGATGATAAAATCATGAATTTTGGCAGAGATAGGTAACTTGGATAAGAGTCCTTCTCAGTCTTCAAATTCTCTATTTTGTTCTTTTACTTTAGTAAGAGAAGTCTTCCCCCTAAAGAAGCCTCGCTATCCTTTGTGGGCTACGTTGTGCTCTGATTCAGAGGCCTTGGTGAACTGTGTATCTATACACATGGTTTTCTCCTCCTTAGGGGCCCGGACACAGTGCTGGTGTTCCCCAGCCAACATCATCACGTCTTGCTTGTAATTATATGTAATGGACAAGGCAAAGTGGTATAGCCTAGCAGGACACTCTGCTTTCATTCAAAAAAGTGAAGAGGTATTTCTAGATGCCAGTAGTAATAATAATTGATGCTGACTTTGGGCTTTATGTTTCACAAGGTACTTTCAGGATATTTCATTTCATGCTCCTAACTTTTCAGGCCAGCATGTGTGATCACCATCTCCATTTACAGATAAGGAAACCAGGAGCCAAGCAATTACCTAATGGGCCCACAGTAACATGGCTCGACCTCGCTGCATGGAGAAAGGCCAGAGCTCTGGATGCCCAGATCTCACTCTGCTAAATGCTCTGTGCCTCCTTTTAGAGAAGCTGCTCTTCCAGATGTCAGTGCCATATTCTCAAGACTCTGGACAAACTGTCTAATTTATGCAGCAAGAATTGTAGATGACTGGACCCATCTCCAAACTTGTTCTTTAAAGGAAACAAACTTTAGAAAAGAGCTTATGACCTATATATTAATAACACATGGTCTTAGCTTCTCAAGTTTTACTTAAATTCATCATTTTACCATAACTTGTTAGCAAAAAAAAAAAAAAAAAAAAAAAAAAAATCAGCTCCAAGAGGCTATTTTATGAATCAGTGGTTGGACACAAGCTCCAATTTGTTTGATAGATATATCTCAAATGCTTTTGCCCTACTAACACTCCTAGGGTTAGTGCAATTTGATTTTGACAAGGAATGTATATTAGTAGGGTGGTTCTGTTCTCATTAAATTGCAATGGTGCACATACTCATGTCTTTATTTGAAAATTCCTAAGGAAAGACATGAACACTTGAGATCTCACAAATTTGAAATGGTCCAAATTGTGAATGAGCCAACTATGTTAAAGGAAATGGGCTGGCCTACTATCTCCTGAACTTTCCCGTTTCAGTAGCAATCATTTAATAAAAGTCGATGAGCATTAAGTTTTAATTCATTTCCCCATCAATAGTGATAAAAATTTAAAAAATCATCAAGCAAATGATAAAAATATACCTTGGTCTTGCTACTTGGGAATTAGATTGATTCTATCTTTCTGCAGATAAGCAAATGATCATAGGAAGCAAATCTCTCATCTCTAGAACTAATACTTATTCAGGTATTTAAATTAAATTGCCTGGAAATGATTATATTTGAGGGAAGTAGAGAAAACATCCTGAGATGAATCACCATGGGTGATGGCTCTGTGGCAGAAAGCTGTGTGTTTTTATGTACTTACAGTATTTTTTACTTTTCAACTCTAAATGAAAAAAAAAAATATATATATATAACAATAAACAACACAAAAACAGTGACTTTGCTTTATTATCACATTCTTAGTAGATGTTCAAAGAATTTTAGAGCCATATTGTTATTAGTACCAAATGGTCCTAAGAAACATTCTCACTGGACAATAAAATTTTTCTTCCTTATGTTTAATACTATTGCTTTTCATCTGCTTGAAGATGCCCCACATTTTAATTTTATTTATTTATTTATTTATTTATTTATGTCTTTTTGAGACAGTGTTTTGCTATGCAGTTCAGGCTGGTCTTGAACTCACTTTGTAACCCAGGCTGGCCTCAAATTTGCTGTGATCCTCTTGCCTCAGCCTCCCAGGTGCAGGCATTATAGGTATGTGCCACCACATCTGGTCACCCCCCCATTTTTATAAAGAGGAGAAATACAAATGCTTATTAAACAAAAAGACTTCTAGTAAATTAAATTCACTCAAGGCATATCAAATAAGGCAAAGAGGAGCAAACACTCCAGAGAGTGGGAAGTTAATATTCAAACATGACAAATCTAAGACCTTCTGCATACTAGTCTGGTCTATCTTTGGCAAAGGATGGCAGCATTCCAATCTGTAGTCTATCTTTGTACTGTACAGCATCTGATTTCCATGTTGCCAGCTGCTGCTGGAGGCAATTCTAAAATTCAAGTTGATAATCTCTTAGCTCTTTTGCTATATTCTAATTGAGGGGATGGGCCCTGCTTTCAACCTGAACTAGACCAGAACACCACAACATAAGAAGAATCTTTAATTATATAAAAAAAAACTGCTATAACCGAGATGTGGGCATGCTCCACTCCTGTTCCATTTAAGTGGAGAATGAGAAAATGATCTCCAGCTACACAAAAGATGCTTGGGCTTGATGGGCCAGCTAGTGAAACCACTCAACAACTTTCTCAGGAAGGAACTAAAAATAAAGGGTCCTAATTTGCTTGAAAGCTGGTTCTAACTAAGGGCAGGAAGTTGGCAAGACGAGTCCTCAAGATCCATTCCAATTTAGAAATGTGTATTATGCTAATCTTTGGTCTAAAGTATATGCACTCAATGCTGGATGGTGTCCAGCCTTGTTCATTTACTAGCCAACATTTTTTCAAAGATTTCCTATGTGCCAGGCCCTGTGCTAAGCTTGGCGACAGATACAAAGAAGGTTTTTGCCCTTGAGGAGTATCATAAAGGTTTTCAGGGAGGGCAGTGCTAAACTCAAAGGGAGAAGCCCAAAGGAAGTGGTCTCACTGCTGAAGAAAGTTGAAGGTTGGATCCTTCAATGAATAGTAGATGGATACCAGTAAGAGTTAATATGTCCTAAAAGGTACCCACTGGCAAACTGATAGCTCTTTGTATCTCAAAAAAAGCAACTTGTCCTTACAAGGTTAAACTATGCAAAGTTCTGTTTCCTATTGTTCTTAAGAAACACTATGCTTGTAGTATATAATACTTTTTCTCAAAGCACTATTCACATAAGATCTCATCTATTATTTCCATCTGCATAAAGTAAAGCATACTCTCACACCTATTTTATAGGAAGGGAAACTTAAACCTAGAGAATGTTGCATGTATCCAAGTTATTTGACTTATTTCAAGCAAGAAACAAGAATTGGAAGCCAGGTGCCATGATTCTAAACCTAGAGCTCTCCACAGAGCTCTGTTTCATCAAACTCACGGTAAGCACAGAATTCCACAGCAAGGAGTTGCAGCTAAAGCAACAGTCTGAGAAAAGGAGGACAGGATCTTGTTGTTGTTAAGTATGGGACAGATGCTTGGAAAAAAAAAAAACTTGATGAAAACTATTCCCATAGCACACAGGGTAAAAGCAAAACCACACAAACCCATAGCTAACTGCAGGGCATTTGGGACTGAGCTGCTCCCGCTTGAGATTTTTAAGTGGTTGAGTCCCAAAATCCAGTTATGTTGTTTTCCTTGTGATGGCCATCTGTGCCAAAGCAAGAAACAACCCAGGGATAACTGCTGTAGGATCAAAGGGAATCCTGAGACCAACCCAGACCCTGGTGCTGGGCCTAATGAGGATTGGGCAAGGATTCACCAACCCATAAGGCTGAAACAACAGCTGTTCAGGGAACTCTGCAGTGCAAACTTCAAGAAATCTTAAGAATACATATTTATAAAACAGCTGCTTCTTCACTCAAGTGCTTTGAGGAGCAGTCTGTAAACCTGTACTTCCTTGAACTTGCCACCCACACCCTTGTTCATGTTATATCCCATCTGTAAAAAGACTATAGTCTTCCCTTTGCTAGGCTGGTAAACTCCTAGTCACTCTTCAAGAGTTGCACCAAATGTTTTCTGACATACATTCATGGACCTCATTCTCAGTGTACAACATAGATTTCTTTTGTTATCCAGAAACTTGGGAAATTCAGATGTACACCCAGGACTGGACACTACTGCAGATCCTGCCCTTCCAATGACGTTACAGATGATTTACAGTAGCATTAACTCTGAGGGTTTTTTTGGAAAGTGAGGAGATGGTATGGAGAAAATCTAATCAAGCGCTTTGCTGAGAGCCAGAGCCAGGAAAGGCCAAGACAAGAAAGGAAAAGCCAAGACAGACACAGTCCCAGATCTCGTCAGGAGCCCTGTCTCTGAGTTGTGGGGGAAGCTCTGAGTTTGATGGCTTCATTAGGACACCGAAGCGAGACAACAAACAAGCCGAGGTGCACAGGACAGTCAAGGTGTTTATAACCCACAGATTCTCTAATTTTCTCTTGGGTGAGAGTCAGGGAAAATCCACAGTTCAGGGAAATCCATGAAGGTTGTAGCTATCTCATTAAAAAAAAATCAGTGGTGGTAATTTAAAATTCACCTTGTGATATTTTCATCTACAAGGCTTTCCAAGAGTGACAGAAGGAAAACAACCCACTGCTTGTTTTGACTGATACTTCTAATTGCTATTAACTAACATTTTTAGTACTGGTGGTTGTATGATGCACATGGTTCAGTTAAAAAAACAAACAAAAAACCCAAAACTTATAGCCCTCTGCTTCTGTTTTCATAAACTATCCCATACAGAAGCAAAATACTGTTCAGTTGTTATTGTGTGAGCAGCTGGAGTTGATACAGTGTGGAGCCCACTTAAGAAATCTAAGCATTTCACCTGGTGTCATTTAGCATATCAACTCCTGATAACATGGCTTATTGGCATATAATCTGCAGGCTTTTCTTCATTTTCCATTGTAACTGAGGTACAGTACTGAGGTGGTGAATTTATTTACCACTGTCCCTTCATCTTCTAAGCTCAGGTTCCACTGAGTAAAGTGAAATGAGGTAATCCATAGAGAACAAATTACATACCATTTTTCTTTTGCTCTTCTAGTCATTATCTGACTCAGACCATGCCTCATCAATTTTCTATTTGTTATATAATTTAACTTTCAGGTTCTGTTTCTGAATTTTTTTTTCCATTAAGAAATAGCTGAGTGGCTGCCGGTTCCCTTGCCTCTTTTTTAGTCCCTTACCTCGATTTTTAACCATTTTAGTGAGGTTCCTCCTGGCCACCTTGTCTAAAACTTTACCTCCTACCTGCCTGATGTGGCTTGGATCTTGAATGTCCCCCAGAGACTCATGTGGTAAAGGGCTGGTGGCTGATGGCACTGCTGGGAGGTGGGGCCTAGTGGGCCCTTCCCCTTCCTGTTACTCTCTGCTTCCAACCTATCATGAGATGAGCAGCTTTGTTCTGCCACAGGCTCCCCACCCTGATGCCCTGTACCGACAAAGGCCAAAAGCAATGTGGCCAACAGGTCATGGTCTGAAACTTCTGAAATTTTGAGTCAAAATAAGCCTTTCTTCTTTTATAAGTTCATTATGTCAGGCATTTTATCACAGCAACAGAAAGATAACACACGCCCCCACCCCAATTCCTGTCCCCCTAGACTGCCTATTTCCTTCTTAACCCTTATCATAATCCAGCATAAGGCATGTGCATTGCTCATCGTGTCTATTGTCTGGCCCCTGGCAGCAGCCACATCAGGACAGGATCTGATCTGCTTTGCTCACTTCTGTACCTAGTGGAGCGTGAGGCCTGTAACGGTAAGTGCTGAACATATAAGGATGAGTGAATGAATATGTCTTGCTTTTAAAGATCTGGCCAAGGTAGTTTAGAGGACAGATATTCACAAGTTGCATGTTTTAGCTTCTACACCTTAGGCAGTACCAAACACTTGATTCACAGGCCCCTTAGTTAAGTTCAAAGAAATTTAAGACAAATTTATGTCCTAACAATTTAGTAGTCACTTGACAAATACATATAAATTAAGATAAAAGTACTTTAATTTGACTTTTGTAATTATTTTGTAATGTGCTAAGTGCACTGATTGGCACTGCACTTCTCAAACCTCAGCATCAGATACGACACCATGACTCTTGGTTCTGGTTTCACACTACTTTTTCACATGGTGCTTGCTGAAAACCCACCTTCCCGAAGACATGAAGCTACCACAAGGAAAGCAGTGTGATCCATATGGAAACTGTGAATTTCTGCTAGTAGTTCATATGGTGTCTGGCTGATGTCTATTTGCTGCACCCTGTCCACAATCTAGAATACTCTGCAGCATCACATGTAGCTCACTGCAGTGTCCTCAGAGCCTCAGTACATTTGCAAAGTCTTAGGTGTGCAGCTGAGTGCATACCCTTTGGATCTGGGTGAGTTTCCACAATGTAAGAGAGAGAAAATCACAGTACTTACATCAGTCTTTGTTTTGCTTTTGCTTTAGGGGAAATTTCAAATATATAAAAAAGTACTCAGAATAAAACAATGGACCCTATACCTCATCACTAAGCCCATGAGCCATTAAGTCATGGCCAACCCTGCCTCAACCATATCTCTGTATATTTTAACCATGTAACAGGGACATACACACTATGTAAAATATGTAAAAATGTAACATGTAAAAACACTGTAAACATTTGTGTATATCAATCTGTAAATATTTCTATAAGTAAAAATTTAATATGTAAAGACACTTCTTAGGGTTTTCTCTGAGAATTACAGGAGTTAATAATGCATGTAAGGCATTTAGCACAGTGCTGAGTGTCCTGAAGCATTAGGTACCATGTGTAAATACTCAGTGCCTCCTCTCCAGGGATTTTAAATAAACAGCTTCATTACACAGGTAGAAGGTGATGCATTTCATGTTCACTTTACCTCCAGCAAAGCACAGCCATGACCACGTGGAACAGGTGTGGTTCCTGTTCACACCACCAGCCATGTGCACACCACTGCTGTACAGTTAATCCTCAGTGTTGTGGAGGACTGGCTGCAGAACCATCTCCCCCCAGCGAGGATAATGTAAAATGGCATAGTACAGTGGTACCTTGGTTCACAAACACTTCTGTTTGTGAATAATTTAGTTTGTAAACAAGCGTTTGGCAAAAATCTGTTTTGGTTTGCAAACTCTGTATCAGGTGATGAACATGAGAGCTGGCCATCTTTCCTGCATGAGCACGAACGCGGCCTTCTTTGTCAGAATTGTGGAAGGAATTAAGTTCGTGAACCAAGATACCACTGTATTTGCATATAACATACATCCTTCTGATACTTTAAATCATTCCTGGATTATTTATATCTAATACAATGAAACTGTTATATAAATAGTTATCCTCTATTGTTTAGCTAATAGTGACAAGAAAAAGGTCTGCACACATTCAGGATACAAATTTTTTTCTGAAATATTTTCAATCTGAGGTTGGTTGAAGCCATGATAAGAAACCTGTGGATACAGAAAACTGATTGTATTTTGGTAAGGATTCTCTCCACAAGGAGCTTCAATTTACTCATCTTAGATAATACTTGACTTTCAAATGGCATCAGTTTATTTTATTTTAAATAAACAGCCAGGCCATATCAAATTTAGTCTGCTTTCTTTGTTGTGGGTAAAAATATTCTTTGGGTATGCAGAAAGCTGAAGGATATGCTTCTCTTATTTTTGGATATAGTGGTGTTTTTCTTAAGTGTATCAAAATATTGCTTATTTGTTAGAGCACAATTTTGGAAGAGTTAGGAAAGATGAATTTGGGGCAGGAGGTCCAGTCTTTCTGAGATTGCCCTGTGTACATATCCGTGGCATAGTTGCTAATTTATGCAGTTGTTCAGGCATGAAGTGAACATGGAGCAAAACACAATTGCTATTTTCTATTATGCATTTCATATAATTCTCCCTTCCCTCCTGGGGCTTGATTAAAATGTGACTTACACTGTTCCCGTCTTAGAGGCTCTGAGTCCACCTTCCTGAACCCAGCCGAAGGCCCCTAGTGAGTGTGGGATGATGCTGGAATACTAAGCACTCCTTCGACTGTCACGCCACAGCTGCAAACTTCTCCATTCAGCTGCCCTGAATTTGTTTGCTCTTGAACCTAAGTGATTACGTTTGTTCAACAAAGTTAAGAAATTATCAGTCTGCATATTTAGAGAATGTTTGGTTTACTGATCTGAGAGAAGCGCGAACTAAAATTCTTTGAGTTTCATTTAGTCTCACGGCAAAACTTACAATTAAACTACCTAAAGCAAACATCTTCTTTTAGGTGATGAGTGTATCTTAGACTGGGAAGTTGTTTTGAAATTTTACCAATACATCTTCTCTTGTAATCATCTATCCATCAACATCACATAACTTCTGTGTAGCTTCTCCTAAAAACAACTACCAATTGCATACAAAAAAGCAGAGGAAAATATTCTGGAAAACAGAATACATTGACTAGAAGTAACATTATTAACCTGCATGACAATTTACAGAGGGTAGGGATTCAATAAAATCACATTTATCAATAGCTTGTTCAGGGAGTAAATTCACACATGATATGGTATTATTTACTTGTACTCCACAGTGCTTTGTTTAAACAATTTTTACTAGGTTAATTGAATCACTGACTGAGGTCATTCATACCCACAGATATAGTCAGCTTTGATTAATTTTTAAAAGGCTTTATAAATAAGGTTTTGGGAGAATTTTAATCCATGTCTTTATCAGTGATCTGCTCATGAACTCCTGAACCTCACTACGTAAAATTTTCTAGAGCAGATTACTTATTAAAAATACCATGAACCTGCCTGCCAGTCACACTCAGTTCAATAGGACTTTGAGAGATTTTGAGCCTCTTACTTGTCCTACTTCCCTGCTTCTTATTATTGTTGTTGATTTCAGTGGTCATAGAAACTGGGCCTCATTCATCCAGGAAAGTGCTCCACCACTGAGCTATGCCTCCTTTCTTTTTTAAAGTAGAGTCCAGTATTCAACTGTAGAAGTAGAAACAGACTCCTCCAATCTGGTTATTAACTAGATGCACATCCAAGAAAAACACAGAATGAGAGAAATAGACAGCAGAGACTACATAAAAGTCAATCTAATCCCACTGATATTGGGTCTACCTCTTGTTATCCTGGTAAGAAAAGCTTTTTAAATTACGGAGACCGGGATTTAGTGACAAGATGTACCTGAGTGTTCACTTGATATAAAGCAACCTCAGGGCCATTTAGTGGCCAGTGTCCCAAAGATTTCACATCTGCTATCTCTGCTGCTAAGTACCCTGAGGCTGATACAGGTGGAAACATGTGGGTTACATTTGGGGGTACCTTACACTTGTTAAAAAGCCAGGTATGATAAATTAGAGATTACTGCAAACTCTTTGCTAATGCTTCCATTGAAAGGTGGTGTCTGATTCCCTTCCCTCTCAACTCTGTGCTGGCCTTATGACTTTCTAGACCAACAGAACACAATAAAAGTGACTTCTGAAGCTGCATCATAAAAAGCTCTGCAGCTTCTGCTTGGCTGTTTTGGGAGAGTCTCTCTGGGGCTCTGTGGGGTTAGATTGACATAGCTATGTAAGAAAACCCACTACCCTGAGACCAGAGTGCAGAAGAGACTGCAAGCAGGTGATCCAGTTGACAGGCAGTCCTAGCTGAGCTGTCTTCCCACCATCATCTGCAAAGATACCAGGTATGTGAGTGAAGCCATTCTGGAACCTCCAGCCAGAGCAGTCCGTCTGCCAGCTGAACACAGCCAAGTGTTCCTAGGCAATGCCACAGGAGCAGAGGAAGCATGAGTAAGTCCTACCCAGACCTATTAAACCAAGAGACAGAGTAAAATGATTGTTGTCTAAACTGCCAAGTTTTAGGGTGGTTTGCTACATGGCAGTTGTGATAGTTAATTGTGTTGTCAACTTGGATGGATTAAGAAACATCTATCACATTAATGGAGTACAGTTCTGGATATGTTGGGATGACTGACTTGTAAGACACAAATTGAAGAGGGAAGGCCCACTCTTGGTGTGGGTGGCACTAACCAATGGGCTTGTAGTCTGGATGGAATGAAAAGGAAGAGAAGAAGGAAGTTTCCCCTTTTGCCTCTTTGGAGGAGCTCTAGTCTTCACAAGTGCCTTTGGATTTTGGTCTCCAGCTCCTTCAAGTTCCAGTACAGACTCTTTAGCCTTCCAATGCAGACCATTTGGCCTTCTGATAAGGACTCATAGTGGACTCTGCAGTGAGCTCCAGGCCTTCAGCTTTCCACTGGATCCTCTGTATCTCCAGCATGCAGATAGCCCTTTGGCATGCTTCCACCCATGACTGCAGAGGCAGCTGCCATATGTCTACTCTACAAATCTCTGTCTCTCTCTCTCTCTCTCTCTCTCTCTCTGTGTGCGTGTGTGTGCGTGCATGTGTGTGTGTGTGTATGTGTGTGAATTTTTTCTTCTAGTAAATCATAACTCTTCTAGTGACTCATACAGGGAGTCAACAACAGGAACACCAGGCACAGCACATTCCTTTGTAGCACCAGAGAGCAACTGGCACTTCTAGAATTAGACCCAACTAGTCATGAGGGAGAATGGCCAGTGAGAGGGGTTGACCAAGGGTCATCAGAGTTATAGCTGCCTAGAGAAGACCAGTGAAATGCTGGATTTCTTAAAAAGGAACCTAGAGTTATAGGTGATGTTCAGGAGGATATATAGGAGGAATCATGAGGTTTTGTTAACAGTGTAGTACAAAACAGATTTCTGATTTCGGGGAGGTACCACAGAGGGAAAGAAAAATAATGTCTTAGTTTCCTACTTTTTGTATTTTTTTTTTAAGACTGATCTTTTTGGAGGAGATGGCAACATGAGGTCAGACATAGCTAGAGAAATGGTGCAAAAAATCACTTGTGTGGGAACATAATGTAGTTAAAACCCAAGTTGGGCACAGGATACATCACCATTTATTCAGATTTGTTTGGGACAGTTTCAGTTTAAGGTGGTTGTTCTGCATTAATTTTGAGAATATTCTGTTTTACTCTGAAAAGTATTTGGTTTTAGATAATAAATTATGTGCTTGCCCTATTTCTAGGGGACTAGATAGCTCAGCAAGAAACAGATTTATAATTTTATATCATCCCACTAAGACACTTTAGAAGGGGTTTATTAAAAACATGTGGGATTCCAAGTTTGTTTTCAGGCTTGATATTTCATATATTTATTCAACAAGTGTTTAAAAAGAAGTAACTGTATTCTTTCATACATGAGACCAAATACTTGGGGAATGATGATATTGGAGTAAAAAAGTCTTCACTTGGATGTTATGACTGGAAATGTTATTGGAGGGGTTCCACTGGTCAAAATAGCTCTGTAAGTTCATATCTTGATGAATCTCCACTCCCATCCCAAGAATAATGCCAGTTACAATACACACAGAAAGCTGCAAAGACACAACTGGATTCAAACAAGATAAACATGTACATGGGCCAGAAATGGGACAGAGAGGTATAGCAAGGAGAGGGGCTGAAGCCACAGGCCAGCAGGCATACTCAGTCTTGAAGCAATGGTACCCAGTGATGGTACCCAGCTCTGGGAGGAAGAAAGTTGATAAAATCATGCACAGGAGTTAGGGGACTAGAACCATGCTCATTGCTTGAAGTCTAGGGTTCAGGCAAGGCTCTTATGCATGTGTAAGCAGAGTGTCAGAATGTGTCACTGGCCATGTGTGGGCTGACTAGGGGAGAGCCAGATGCCAGCCCTCTTCTGTGAGTCGGCACCATTTGCAGACTGCAGGGGAGGTAAGCAAGCAGTCAACAAGAAGCTAAGACCTCCTGTGAGTCAGTGCCATGTGCAGGCTGACTGGGGTAGAGCCAGACACCAACCCTCTCTAGCACAAGGGCAGGGAGACAAGAAGAGCCAACGTTTCCTCTCCCACCCTCTGTAACCAACTGGCTGATCCAGAGAAACACAGGCTGTGATGATAGCTAATGAAGTAAAATACAACTTAATGCTTGTAGTGCTCAGTGTTTCACTGATTTTGCAGGCCTAAAGCAGGTAGTTGGATCATCTCTTCAGAGGATAACAATAGGTAATGGAGCACATATGGGGGATCTCCTTCTGAAGGTGGTGGCCATTGTTAATTCCCTATTATCTTGCTTTGAAATCCTGTATCAGTCTCATTGTTTTGTTTGGTTGAGTTTTACTCTGTTTTATCTTGTTTGATTTTGTTGTATCTGATGGCATGGGCAGCTGTCTTGAAGATAACAAGATATATTATGGTCACTATTTTGGATTTACTAATACCTTGTTTTTACATCCTGTACTGCATTCATTGTTTTGTTTTTATTGGTTGTATTCTGTGTCTGTTTTGTTTAGTTTTACTATGTCTGAAAGTATGGAAACTATTTTGAAAACAACAAGAGGCATTATAGTAACCATTGTTCATTTCCTATTATCTTGTTTTGAAATCCTGTGTCATACTGTCTTGTTTTGATTGGTTTTATTCTATTTTATTTTGCTTAGCTTTATTCTCTATAAAGTAAAATTTAAAAAAAAGAATGTGTCATTACTGGCTATTCTTGGGACTACAACTGTTAGCAAGTAGAAAATCTAGGGAGGAAAACCAACAAAGACACAAGTCTGATTAGGAATCAAAGCAAGTCACCTATAGGTTCTTCAGTATTCACAATATCTCTGGAACAGAAGCTTTGCCATATCACTTTAAATTCAGGTTCTAGACTTGTTTCTCAGTGGAGAATACAGCAACTCACAAAACAGAGAACACACACACACCCATCCACACACACACACACACACACACACTTTTTCACTTGAGATGAGCCTGCATATTAAAATTAAAGAACACATGAGAAAACCTAATACTAAAAGCAAAAATCAGCAACCATTTAAAAAATTTATTCTAGGTCTGTGTTAACCAATATGGTAGTCACTGGCTACGTGGGTTATTTAAATTATATAAAAATTTATAAAATTCAAATGAAATACAAGTGCTCAATAGCTTCAATGACTAGTGGCTTTCATAACACAATGCAGATATAATGTGTCATTTTAAAAAGTTCCATTGGACAACGCTGCTCTAGATGAAATGTATTTTATGAGACAGTCTAAGATTTTAAAATAAATATGTTTAGAACACTCAAAGATAAATGAAGTAATATCTTCCACTTGAAGAACAGAAATGATAAATCAAAGTCTGCAAAATGAGACAAGAATAAATAAAAATTGTCAATTAGAAATACTGGTGAATATACATTTTCTAAAGTAAAAAAAACCCTCAAAGCATGGAATAGATGTTATTAATTCAGTAATTAGTGAACTAGAAGAGAAAACATAAGAATTAACTCAGGCAAAGTAAAATATTCTTGTAAAAACTAGTAGAAAAGGAAGGCTCTAAATCATTCTTGGCTTGAATAAGTTAGGGTACTGTCATTAATTTGGGGTGATCTAAGCAACAAAGGCAGTAAAACTAGTAGAAAAGGAAGGCTCTAAATTATTCTTGGCTTGAATAAGTTAGGGTACTGTCATTAATTTGGGGTGATCTAAGCAACAAAGGCAGTAAGTTTGAAAAACAATATGAGGGGCCAGGGACATAGCTCAGCAGCACAAGTGCCTGCCTGGCAAGCGCAAGGTCATGAGTTTGAACTCTGGTACCAAAAAACAAAACAAAACAAAACAAAACTAATATGCGAAGAACCTATGAAAGCCATTTTTTTTTTTGAAAGAAGTGAAAACAGCTGGTCAATTACTAGGCAGCCATTGGCAGCAATAGCCCTTGTTGCTAGGATTCACCATTTTTAGTTATATGCTGGCTGTGACTTTTCAGGATGCTGGAATTGAAGGAAGCAATTTCTGCTCTGTGGGAAGGGGACAATATACCACCGAGGAGAGAAGGCATCTGAGGATAGACTGAAGTAACAAGGAGACTCTGTTACTGGTGCTTAGAAGTCAGCTTCTTTGAGAGAGGCAGGACAGTGACGTGGACGAGAAGCCCTACACCATGGCTCCTTGAATGAATGGTGTTTTCTATGAACGTGCTAATGCTAATTAGGACTCTGGGAAATCTTGGAATCTCACCAGACTGGGAGAGTGGAGGAAAGGGCTAACTGTAGAGTGCCAAGCATCATTCCAACTTGCCCACAGAGCTTGAAATATATTTTTTGGAAGAGTTTCCTGGTTTCAGTCTTATCAATCTCACTTTCAAAAAGCAGACGATAGAAGAAAGTTCCTGATTATGTGAAGCTTTCTGGTTGGTCAGATTCTGAAAAAAATAGCATTTTCCTATAATTAAACTGTAAGGAGTTAATTGTAATTAAGTTGCAGAGTATATGAAAAATCTGTCACTTCTCAGAATTAGCTCTGAGGATGAAACTGAAATGACAGTATAATTAGGACCTGAAATGCAGACATTTC
>RJWM01020057.1:0-37817 GCA_004363535.1 Dasyprocta punctata
TATAAACTCTGTGTCCTGTATGCAGTTGTTCTCCCTGTAACCCCTGACTACAACATCATCAATAGGGATCCCAAATAGCCAAAGTAGTCTTGAAAAAGAGTAAAGGTGGAACTCATGCCTTCTGATTTCAAAACTTATTACAAAGTTGCAGTTATCAATAGTTTACTATGTGTAGACAGATGTGTAGACCAGTGGACTAGAATGGCGTTTGATAAAGATATTGAGACACTCAATGGGGAAAGGATAACATTTTCAATAAATGTTACTGGGGAAACTAGATATCCACTTGCAAAGAAAAACATTAGATCCATACTTAACACCATATGTAAGAACTGATTCAAAATGTATCAAAGACCTCAAGGTAAGATTTAAAACTCTAAAACTCTTAGAGGAAAAAAATAGGGCAAAGCTTCATAATATTATGTTTGCCAAACATTTCTCAGATATAACATAAAAAACACCAGCCAAAGAAAAAACAATTAGATTGGACATCTTAAAAATTTTGTTGTTAAGATGCAGCAAAATACATTATCAAAAGAAAAAAATGGCAACCCTCAGAATGGAACAAAATATCTGTAAACTATATATCTGGATAAGGGTTTAATGTCAATTATACAAGAATTCTCAAAATGTAACAACAACCAAAACAAAAACACAGTTAAAAAATAGACAAAACACCTGAATAAACATTTCTTCAAGAAGATATACAGATGATCAACAGCACATAAAAAGATGCTCAACATCAATAATTATTAAGAAAATGTAAATTAAAGCTTTATTCATATACTTAATACCTCACCCCATTAGGTCGTTTAAAATGGTGAAAAGAAAGCATTTCATTCTTTGACACTTGCTTATATAAGTCTTATATAAGTCTTTTTATTGCTTAATGACACAAGTTAATTATATTTCCTTTCATATTAGTAATAACAATAATCCTTACCATCAGCTATCACCACATCAGCTATCACCACAGGCACAATGAGGACCTGAGTATAAAATTTCTGTGGTGGCAGTCTTATAGATCAGTTCACAGTGTAATTGTCTCTTAGGAGGTTACTTGCCAAATCTGGAGGGACATTTGTTCAATGACTTATTCCACAGATCAGAAAACCCTTATCAATAACTATATTCATCAGGTTTTAAGCAATACACTGAGCATTCAAAAATGAAAAAGACATCCATTGGAAAATTCTGCTGCCAGACCCCTCCACCATTTTGCCCAGTTTTATTTCTCTATCTTATAAATTTAAAACCAAGATACTTGTCAAATTCACATCAGTTGAAACAAGGGAAATTTTGAAGTTTAAAAACAAGCTCATATAAGATTAAAGACCACAAAAAGTTCTTATTCATTTCCCTATAGTTCATTGTATCTAATAAGGTACTATGGAGAAAGGTGAAAGAGTGGAGAGAATTGAACCAGTGGAAGTAGAGGACATAATGGCTCCTATAAGATCTGCTGCCTTGATAAACAAGAGGCAATTAATTTCACTTATCACACCTACATTTACAACTGATTATATGGGGGTTACTTACTCTTCTTCAATGACAGCACCAACGGTTGTCACAAAATTTATGGGACACTTACCATATCGATGGCACTGCACTAAGTAAATGCTCTACATGAATCATCTAACTTACTCTTTAGAACAATACTGAGTAATGGACATGACTTTTTAAAATTTAATTTAAATTGGTTTGCCAAGGTGGTAAAGATACAAGTATTAAAATGGGATCTCAAATTCAAAGCAGTCTTTCCCCAGACCAACACTCTCAACCCTACCACTACAGCATTTCTCTACCTCTAGCAGACACCAGAGAGAGTTTGACTTCAATTAAACTCTTTTAAAATTAGAAATTAAACATAAAGGAAGAAAGTCTAGATTGTAAGTGTTGCCTACACAGTGCAGGTGTATGTTTGTGTGTGCATAAGCAGGAGTGGGAGAGGGAAAGACCATGGTGATGTGAACACTAGTACTAAAAAGACTAGGAAAGTTAACAGAGCTACAGAGAAATGAGAAAATGGGTATATGGATAACACACACACACTGTAGTCTCAAAAGCATACTGAATGCTACCCCCTCACAATGGGGCCATCATAACATTTGTGAGAAAGGTTAACCTTAAAACCAAGTACATAGCAGAGACATCAAGATATTAAGAAACTGTGCCTAAAATTTCTTTTTCTAAATGCAAAAACTCATGTATTAGAATTATTACAGGAAATTTCCATCAGAGTAATTAATATGAAAAGTCTACATTGTGCCATAATCCAAACGACTGGTTCCTTTGAACTCCTATTATTTACAGCACTCTACACAGCTGACAGTCTATCTCGTCAATAAAATGAAAACCATTTACTCCTATTGTGACAAAGACAGCATGAAAGTCTTACTTTTATAATAAAATAAGCATTTTCTTTACTGATGTGTCTGTTTAAACAAATCCTCCCTTTTGTATATTGTTGCCATGACTGTTCCATAATGAAACAGTAAAATGACAGATCTTAATAAGATTCCAATTAATAATATACTTTAGATATTTTTAATGAACAATTATTAATAAATATAGACATTTTGTTAGCATCAAATATTGATTTCCTGATCATATTATTAGATCTTGAGCACAAAGATTTTCAAGTGTATACTTTAAAAGTTGGAAACCTACTGATTTTATCAAAAATTTTGAAAAGGACAATACTAGAACTGCCTTATTTTATGCACTTAAATAAAACCAATTCCAGATTAAGATGCTTAGCTGTAAAAGTTTTTTTTAAAGTTAAGTTCTACAAAATATGGATGATATAAATGTTCATAATTGATGTTTCATTTGTCTCCTGTAAGGTTTGGTCATTCTGTCAATTCAGCTGTACAAATAAATGTTAAGCATACACATTTAAATAGTCAGATTGCATCAATTTTAATGTAGCTGCTATTAAGCAAGTGGGACTGTAATGGATAACTCTAGTTCTTAATCTTATGGACATCCTGTGGCTCCCATCAGATACACAGAATTCAGAAGGAAAGCCTTCATGCGGCAGTAAATAATATTTAAGAAAGGATAATGGAGTCCTCTGTTCAGCAATGACCAGAAACCCTAGAATTTTTTCTAGTGATCTCAACTAGATTTGAGAGAACAAAGGAAACATTCTGCTTGAGGACACAAGTTGTTGTAGGCTTTGGAAAGTACTTATTGCTAGCATATCCTGATGTACCAAACAGCTACGAACTATCTTTGGCATAGTTTCTCCTTACTTGCTCCAGTTCACATCTCTGGACCCCTTTCGGCCCTTGGGAAAGGGCTTTAATTCAATACGTGCTCTTCTAACTTCATAATATACTCCTTATTTCCATAGCCTAAAACTGAAGTCATAAATTACTGATTGTGCCTTTTTGACTCTCTCCCCCTTCTGAGTACCACTGAGCATATCACGTTACTATGGAAAGTGAGGGACTACAGAGAAGTTGGGGGGAAATATTCACTTTAATGCCAGAGTCAAAACAAAGCTACTAATCCCTCACAAACCCCCTTAGGAGAGACAATGGTAATGAAATTATTTCTTAGGGAATTTCTTAGGAAAAAGTATGTCACAAAAATTCAAATGGTAGTCTTAAATCCTCCCTGTTGAATCTGAGGGACTACTATGTATACAGGACTTCTTGTCTGTTGGGGTTGACAGAAGGTTCCAATCAAAAGCCTGAGTTCTTTCTTTCCATTTCCTAAAATAAAATACAATCGGTAACACTTAATTAACATTCTTTGTCAATGTCTTTTCTCAATCATAAGGGTAAAGCTATATGCTGTTCAACTCCCCTAAGTACAGTTAAAGCCACGTGTATCAAGCTGGAAAGCAACTCTTTCTTTGGATGTAATAAGTGAGTTATTGCACGTTAAATAATAATCAAAATGCTTATTAAAGCCTATGCAAGGAATAACATAATATTAACTGTATAGTTTTTAACCTTTGGTAATTATGTCGTTTGTAATCAGTTGCCTTTTTCATTAGCCACATTACTATATTCTGTAGCTGGCTTCTATTACATAATTGTTTATCTTCAATAAATTTGTTTTAATAAGCAGTTGTATTTATACTCCATGAAATAACAGTCTCAATTAATCTACATTGAATACCCATTTGGGAACTTAAATTCAAAATCCTGCCAAACATTCTGTATGCATGATTCATGGCAAGTTGAATAACAAAAGGTGTGCAATGTGTCAGAAGAAAATACATATTGCAATGATTCCATTTTACGGGAAGGTTGCAAAGTAGCTATTTTTTTTTTTATTTTTAGAGCTTATGGTATTTCCAAGAAAGGAGATACATTTCCTAAGACTTTATGACAGTATCCCTAAAGATTTGCTATTTGCTACTTAGCAGGGATATATCACTAAAACCAGAGTCCTTTTGCTTACTATTTTTTATTTTTTGACAACAAAACTAGACACAGATACTTTATAATACCCCAAAGGAGAAGGTTTTTACCATAAGATAGTTTTGGATAACAACATTTTAATAGAGTTAGAGGTAAAATATCAAGTTTCATTTAACAGAGAAAAGATTAACCAAAGGCAAAAACACAGTTCATTTTTCATTTCTCAAAACTATTAAACAGAATTTTCTATCTGACAAAACAGATTAATCAAAGAGTGGTTTATTCTGGTAACTAGACTAACTTTTTTCACACAATCCTACGAAATTAAAAACTAACTCAAAAAAGAGTGAGAGACATTTTTTGAAATAAAAAAAAACAAAGAACACAAGATCTTGTTTTCATTTTTCATCAGATAATCAAACTCCTCTTTTTGCTGCCCTCTGAAGAAATTCAGGACATTGTGAGATGAGGAATGTTCTAGAATTACTGAACCAAAAAAGAAATGTCAGAGATAGTCCCATGGGGAACACACTTAAAGTTCATTTGATACGTATCATATATACATTGACTTAGACCAATTACATGCAGTTGATGGTAAAATTAGCCTGTGGAAGACCTTGACAGAGTAAATCCAAAGGACCAAAGAGCGTGACCCAAGGAGTGAGAGGTTTGCCCAGGTGTGAACAGTTGCACAGTCTTTAGTAAGTGGAGTATTGGGTTGAGCTGAAGTTCTTGGGCAGATCCTTCAGTTCTTAAAAATTTGTTTTTAATATATGGCATTTCTGAAATCCCCCAGTGCACAGGACTATTGCTTTTCAAGACATATTTTTAAAATCTCTAGAACCATCAAATAACTTTCAGTGATTTTTGTAAGGTCAGGCTAAGGTTAGCATAGAAAGAGGACCACCTACATAGCCTAACTGGCATGACCCTTCAATTTTCATTGTCAAAAGGACAAAGGAACTGTTTTAATGAAGTGTTTTTCAGTTGTCTTTTGTTTCACATTTTACACAGGAAAAAGGAAAATGTTTCTTCAGTTCAGGGCATCTGAGTCATATTTCCAAGGGGACAAGCATTTTCAGGACAGTAAGTACTAAATTATAAATAACTTTCAATAAATTAAACTGTCATCTGGCTTTTTTTTTCCTTCTTCCTTGGAAACATTTAGCCTTCAGAAGATTTAATTGTTCTTCAAGATAAAATGACAGTAGCTTCTAAAGTATATAAGACAATTGGGCATATGTCAGTTATAAAACAGTGATGAGATAATGTGGCACAACACCTCAGCAAGAAACTCCATCAGACCAATAAATGCAAATGTATTCTAACTTTCTGCCTTAGGTCAGCTAATCCAACTTGCAAAACTGGAACAGTTCTCTCTTAGAGAAGACCATAACATTTTCTTTTCGTTATAGTCCATAACATTTTCTTTTCGTTATAGCCATCTTACAGGGACAGTGAAGAGAAAAATGAAACAGTTATTCCCAACTCAGAGGCTAGAAAATAAATTGATCCCTCAATAGTTCAGATACTCCTCATGAACATGTCCAGGCTCTCGTTTTTTTAGATAAATGTTCCTTTTTCTAATTATCTTTCATTGTGAATACAGTGCAGAGTTCCATAAAAAGAAGTAACATGAACCAAGATACTGTGCTTTCCTAGTAAGATAGGCTCAAATGAATGTCTCTTAAAGCTCGATATAAGAGAGGAATCATTTCTTTACACTGAAATGTCATAATGCTTCTATATATACGGCTCAACTGTCTATTAAGGGCTAGAAGCATAAAGTAGCAGTAGGGAAAATCAGAGAAACAGACTAATAGCTCCTAATAGTATTCAGAAACACACATAGAATTAGAACTACGGAAAAGCCAGCTTCATATACAAGGGTTCTTCTTATATCAGGACACTCCTGGCCAGGGTGAATGGAACAAGGAAACTTGCTTTATTCAACTTCCTAACTCCAGTGGTACTTAAATTCCAAATTTAGAAATTTAATAAATATTTTGTTAATAAATGAAGAAAAAGAGTGAAGAGTGAAGAAAATGGCAAATCACATGAAAGAAGACAGAGGAAGAGTTAGAATGAAAAAAGAAAAAAAAGGTGGGGGGAGGGTACGGCAGAAATTTTCATTGTTCCCACCAAGAGCAGGACAACTTTCTCTGAGAACAAGAGCAAATTTTCTTGACATGAGGCCATAACACGAAGTTCTTTCAGACAAAGATGAGCCTGGTTTTCCTCCTTTTTCTTCTTCTATTGCTCTCCACTTCTTTTCAAATTGGGAAAGCTTGTTTCTGCAGAGACCACTGGGCAAATGGCCAACTGTCCTCTGGGAAAAGCCAAACCTGATTTTCATTTTAAATGGATACTGATTTTATGGCCCAAGGTTACTTGTAATCAGAGAAAACACGTGGAACTTGAACGCTCTCAAACATGTTCAAAATTTTACACTGTAGGATGTGGACTGTTCCAGTCTGAAATTTCCAAGTCAATATAATCATATGAGTCCTTTTGTCAAAATATTAAAATTATAGAGATGTGTATCTTGGGACCTTCATCTGCAAAGTCTTCTCTAATTTCTCTCAACTAGATTATAATCTGTCTTTCTTCTGAGCTCCAAGAGCACTGTACCTACTTTGTCTTACTGCCATGCCACTTTCTAGCTGGCATTGCTGTTACTGAGCTCCATGTTTACTCCCCTCAGACAGAGTCAAGCTACATGAAAATAGTGTCCCCTCAAATGCTTTGTGGAGCTTATGCCCTGCCTATTCTGGGCCCTCATAAGTTTTGTTTATTTATTTTCAAGTGAGTAAATGTGACTGCAGTTCAATTAAACTATTTGTCAAAAGACTCAAACTCACACCCCGGTTGCCAGTGTATTACAGCCTGCATTAACCACAGCAGTTACTCTCCTAGACTGCATTTCACACGCTGCGATTTGCTAGCACTTTGTTTGCATTTTCCCATTTTAAACTTCACTTAACCTCACTAAGTTAACATTAAAATCCTTTCAACTGAGGAAGCTGAAGCATAAAGGATGAAGTAGCCAGGCCTGGTGACATAAGACTGCAATCCCAGCATTCTAGCAGGCTGAGGTAGAAGGATCACAAGTTCAAAGCCAGCCTGGGCCACTTAATGACAGCAAGATTCTGTCTCAAAAAAAAAAAAAAAAAAGAAAAAAAAGAAAGAGCCAGGCATGGTGGTGCACGCCTTTAATCCCAGCACTCGGGAGGCTGAGGTAGGAGGAGCGTTGCGAGTTCGAGGCTGGCTTGGGCTACAACGCAAGCGCAAGGCCAGCCTGAGCTACACAGTGCGACCCTGCCTCAAAAAACTAGGGCCGGGAGTTTGGCTCAGTGGCTTAAGTGCCTGTCAGGTGCAAGGTTGTGAGTTTGATCCCTGGTGCCGCAAAATAAATAAATAAATAAATAAATATAAAAAATAAAAAATAAAAAATTAAGAATGGGATGGGATGTCACTCAGTGAGAAGCTTAATCCAAAGTATCACCACTGCCACTACCACCACCACCAACAACAACAGAAACGAAGGAAGTAATTTGCCCAAGTTCATGCTGCTAGAGAATTGACACAACTGGATTTGAATGGAGGCCATTTGATTCCAAATTTCACACTCATAGTCATTGAATTATCCTACCCACAGGTTAGCCAGAGTAGGGCCTGCCAGGTCCTTAGTCCAGGACTTACTTCTTAGAAAGAATCCAGGCCCAGTTTATACACAAGTCATCCAGCTGTTCTGGGCAGGGGAACCAAGAGACCTTCTTCCAAAAAGAAATCAATTCTGAAAGTCTCTCAATCTTCCCTCACACCAGAAGTTCCAGGTCTATGGGGGGAGAGTGACAGTGTGTCAGGTTTCCACCCCAGCACAACCTGGAAGCCCAGAAAAACACCAGCTACTGTGATACCTGAAAGCTTATTGTTCCAAATATTAATCATCTGGGAAGTTGATCCTTTTGTTTTTGTGCAGGAAAAGAACTTCAAAGCATCTGCTCCTAGTGGTTTGGATCTTGTATAACTCAGTTTACCCAGATTTGTACTTTATGAAGTCCGTACTATTTTTTTAACCAGGACGATTTTTTTTTCAGTGTTTCCCTGTCAGTAGTTTTCTTCAAGGAAAAAAAAATACAATTGAATATCCAAAGCCTTAAGCTATTGTGCAAAAAGAGTTCATGCTTAAATGAGGATAGTGTACATTTAGGCTCATTGTTAACACTGAAACATAACAGGTATGAATTATTACCTAATCTTTCGTGCTGTAACGTGCCTTCTTACTTAATTGGAGCAATAAGTCCTAGGATTCACAGGGTGGTTTTTGTTTTGTTTCGTTTTGTTTTGTTTTGTTTTAATTTTTTCCCTAATTGATATCACCCTTCATTCTTAAAGCAAGACACTTAGGAAGAAATTCTCAAAAGAATGAAATATCCTTTCATACATACCAACCTATTTCCAGGTGTCAGAAGAGCTGCAGTTTTGCAATCTTTGTCTTGAAAACATCCTTTTGGCTACCATTACTTTCTTGCCTTTTATTTAAAGTATTGGATGAATGAGATATTTGTGGTACAGGGTTGCAGGCAAGATTCTAACGCAGTGCAGACTGTTGCTGTATGGCAGGCTGTGGTTCTTGCTGCCTCCTGCTTTCCCTTTCCTCCTTTCTTCTTGTCTCTGCTTTCATTCCAGGAAACACCTAGACCTTTTGCCCTTTCCAGTGTCCTCAAGTTGCTCTTTTTTTAAACATTCATTTGTGGACTAATACCAGATTTAGCAGGGTTTTTTTTTGGGAACTGGAGAAGTGGGAACTTTCGTTCTCCATTAAAGGCCTGCAGGGTGTTACTGAGCAAGTGAAGTATATAGGAGGTAGGATTTCTTGACTAACGTTGTAAAGAACATTAGGCAAGTAGCAGCACGGTCTACCCAAGTGTCAGACAGGACTGTCAAGAATGACATGAACACCATCTTGGGAAAAATTATCTCTAGATAAAGAGAATAATAACAATTTTCAAGTATCCACTTCATGTTGAGTGTTGGCCCCTGGTCCAGGGAACTTATTAGTATCACATTTATTTTATTTTAAGTTGTTCTGGTACTGGGAATTGCACCCAGGGCTTTTACACTGAGCTACATCCCAGACTATGTCTCTGCCCCTCTGTCTCTGTCTCTGTCTCTCTGTCTCTGCCTCTGTCTCTCTCTCTCTCTCTCCCTATCTATATATAAATTTTGTGATATAGAGTCTCACTAAGTCATCAAGTTTCTCAGGCTGAGCTTGAACTTGCAATTCTTCTGACTCAGCCTGTCACAGTGCTGTTGTGCATGGTGTACACTAGCGTGCCCAGTTACCTGTATTAACATTTCCTTAACTCTAGTAACAACACCTTGAGTGGAGGACTCTATTTATTCTAATTTTGCAAGTGGTTTGTGTAACTGCCAAGGCTGCACATGTAGTAAGCAGTGGATCTAGGATTCAAAACCAAACATGAAGGGGGTGGAATGTCAGAAGTATGATCTGTTTGATCCCTTTCATTCCCCCATAAACTGACTTGTGGAAGGAAGAAGAAAATATATGATGTGTAACAAGGAGCTATCTCAGTTAGTTAGTTCCTGTTTTCTTTTGCTTCTTTTTTTGTTAATTTAGAAACAGATTTTCCCTCTTCCATTTCAAGAACCCAGTTAGCATGTCTTATATAACTTTTGTTGACGTGATTTATGTTTTGATTTTATGACAACTAGAAATTGTCCAATAGCCAAGAAATAATGATTGTATTTGCCTCAGATTTCCCTTGATGAGGTGCGAAGTAATTGTCAGATAATTTTTAATGGCTCTTTATAACATCAGTATGAAAACAGAAGGGCTGAATGACAGTGTCTCACCCATCTTGCTAGGGAGGATGAGGAAAAACTTCAATTAGCTTTCAAAATCAAAGAATCAAGCAATAAGTGAATATTATGAGAATTCTAGAAAATTAGTTGTGCTCTCATACCTGTCTCAACGTCCTGAATTGATTCAAAACTTTTACCTTTCATGGTCATTTTGACTTTGGGGAAGATGCAGAAGTCACACAGTGTCAGAATCAGTGAATAAGGTACACAAGGACACACAATGTTTTTAGAAACCTGAATTTCTGTTGCATGACACTGGGCAGCGGCAGTCACATGTTTTCAGTATGTAATGATCACATTCCTCATGGGGAGGAGTTGATACAAGTACATAACACATCTCAATTCTTTTTTCACCCCTATTCCCCCACCCCTATCTCTCTTGGTCTCCTCATTTGCAAAACGTCTCTCTCCTTAATTCCTACTATTCACCTTATGTTCTGTTCTTTATTTATATTTTGATCACATTTCATACAGACACTCACAAGAGGACTTCCAGAACTGCTTCAGAAAGTGGCAGGAATGATGGAATAAGGGTGCTGAAGTAAGAGGGAGGCATATTTTGAGGAGGATTAATTTCATTACTGTGCATTTTGATCATTTTTTGTATAGTGGTAAGCTGTGGAAAAGAAAAGAAAATATCAATAAACATAGAAAGAAAGGAGAAAGGAGGGAGAGAGGAAAAGAAGAAGGAAAAAAGAAATTAAATAAAGAAACTAGAGAGGAATGGAAAGAGGAAAGGATGGAGAGAAAGAGAAAAACCCTCCCAAAGCAACCACACGCAGCTGAACTCCCCTTTTAACACATCCCTACTTCTCTCATTCAAAGTACTCCTAAAGAAGCCCTTCATTATCCCTAAAAATTTCTGTAGTGATATTATAGACTTCACATATTTGGGCAACCAGTGGTCAGTGAGCACAGACAGGAAATAGATGATGAAAGGTGTAGTTAACCTCTCTTTTTAAAGATAACTTAGGTTCTCTAGAACCTTGCTGTTCATTAAATTACCTCAGGTTGCATTGAAAATACTGTCCAGTTAAGTTTTATAAAATCCTTCAATATGATTTTAATCATCTTGTTACATACAATGGTTCTTTATTTGGGCATTTTCAGTATTAATTCAAATTATATTGCAGGGAATCTGACTGAGGAAGGATAAAGGATAAAACATCCATACAAGTAGGGAGACTGCAATTTGAAAATAAAAAATGATTCATTCTCTTGTCTTGTGTCAGAAAGCCAGTATCTTCTTTCTACTTCGTTCACTACCTAGAAATCTTTTTTCTGAGATTCAGCATAAAAGCGCTTTGTTTTGTTTTGCTTTGCTTTGCTTTGTTTTTGAGACAGGGTTGGCCTGGACTCACTATGTAGCACAAGCTGGCCTCAAACTCATGGAGATCCTCATGCATCAGTCTCTTGGGTACTGGGATACAGGTATACACCACCATACCCAGCTGACAGTACTACTTTTACCTGTTAGGGACAGTCTAAAAATGAGATTTATTGGGAGACTTTAAACTAACCACCTAGTCTCATGAAATTCAGAATTTAACAAGGTCTTTCTGTTTGCCTAAAGAAGTCAGAGTCTACCTCTGTGGTCCTGGCACAATTATTGGTACCATCATTCCCAGTGTGTCCAATTTGGGCCATAAATTCCATGCTTAGCTAGAAATTACATTGAAACATGTGAATAGGAAAACAAATCTTATATTTCAGCAGAAAATATGAGTGTTTTGGACTCAGTATTAGTTCCATGGTATCATACAAATCATTCAGTGTCCATATCAAAAGTATTGTCTAACGATAGAGGGGTATGGTCTATGAAAGTGCTTAATGGACTGTAAAGCTGTCACGACAGTTGGCAATCTTTAGTCTAATTCAGCCTCTGATAAACTGTACAGAAAAAAGAACCAAGAAGCTACAAAAACTGAGGATGTGGCAAATACACTTTCATTAAAAAAAAATGAATTTGTTTACAGAATGAGATAATAAACAAAACTTTTATGTTCCACTACTAGTTCATGACTTTGGCCAACCAGAGTAAAATAAACATGAATAAAACACATGGAGCCATGCACAGTGGGCATGCCTGTACCTCGCACTCAGGAGGCTGAGGTAGGAAAATCACCCCAAGTTTGAGGCCAGAGTAGGTTACATTGTGAGTTCAAGCCAGCCTGAACTATCTAGTGAGACCCTAACTCAAAACAAACAAATACAACAAAACAAAAAGACTTTAAGACATGAAAATAGTCTCTTTTCCATGCTTTAAAAATTTTTTTTAAAAATTTTTAACACTAAGCGTTTTTTGTTGTTGTTTTTATTTCATTTTGATTTTGAATTCTTTCTGCTCAGGAACAGAGTAGTAAATTTAGCTTGTGATCCCAGAAAAGAGGAGAATTTCTGGAACTGAACCATTACAAAAACATAACTTTCCAGCTCATGCCTACCCATTGTCTAGATTAGAGAATCACTTATTTTTAAAGTAAATTTAAATTCCTGTTATTGAGAGATGGTGATACTGTATGATAAATAATCAGTTTAAGGATCAACTTTCCAAGCAAGTGGCTTATGGTGAGTAAGCTGTCAATTTAGAACTGTAAGAATTTTATGGCCTATATTTAGTGATGCTCTCCTATCATTGTTGAGTTGACAGGAATCAAAAAGTGTAAAGGATACACAAACCTAGATGCTGAGGACCTCAGTGAGTAATCTTACACGGAATAATCCTGAACTTCCTCTGCTCTTTCATTCTCTACAGCCCTCTATATGCTTTGTTGATTTTACCCTAGAAACGATGTTTGATTCACCTACCTTCCCCCATCCCTCCTAGCACTTCCCAAGACACTTAGTCTTCACAGTTACAACTTTCAAATCATTGATGCAACACTAATTTCTCCAATTTATAATCCTATGGTTTTTAAACTATTTCTAACTGTAGAAACAATGTGTTAAATTAAAATTTTATGTGGCTGTATACTATGAAAACAAAAAGGATGCTTTGTTTATAAGTTCAGGAAAACCTAGACTGGAGAAGTTTGAATTGTTTTCAAACCTTAGCCTATGTCAAGAATCACATGAGGGTTATAATACACTTGTTTTTTGACCCACTTTCAACAAGTGGAGCTGGGATTGGATTCAGAAATCCACATTATTAACAAATTTCTCCAGGTGATTCTGATACATATGGTTCCAAATCTATTGTTGAGACATTTTGTCAATTCTATCTAATCTGTACATCCTGAGTATGTTTATGTCTCCACTAAATTTACACCATGGTCTTCCCATATACCATCAGGTGTGTACAGGTTAGATCTTTCAAAATCTAACCCCACCTACATCTTAAACTGTATTTCTGAACATACCTACAGCAACACAGATTTGTCCTTCTTTGAGTACAAACTGCCTTTTCTTTTGTTTCTTTACACGTTGAATTATCAATACTTTGGGTTATTTTCTACCTGGGGAATTCCTACAGCTCCTTTAAGGACAGCACAAATATTTCCCTCTCTATAAACCTTTCTAAAATAGTTCTATTTCTAGAGAAAATTAGTCATTTTAGCTTATGTGATATTCAATTTATGGTTGCCCTATCACTTGTATTTTAAAAAGAACCCCATTATCTATGAGCTTATCTCCATAATTAGACAATATCAAGCCAACAATATTATCTTAATCATGTTCACTTACATATCATAGCAAAACTTCCTGTTCATTGGAAGAGAACAAAATGTATTTTCCAAATTCATTAAGTCATTATTCATATCATATGTTAGGACAGTAAATTAAGCACCAGACATGGGGCAGAAGGCTTGGATTGCCTTACTTTTTGCCACTAGTTAATTGTGAACACACACACACACACACACACACACAAATAACAGCATGCCAATAAATTTGACAGCTTACATGAAATTTAAAATTTTTTCTTGAAAATCACAATAGGGTTCCAAAACTGACAAAAATAAATAGGAAACAGTATATATTTATGCAATATATATATATTGATATATGCAATATATATATATTTTTTGGATTAGTAATGTAAGTTTTAACCCCACAAAGAAAACTCTAAGTCAGTATTGTTTTGCCAGGGAATTGTATCAAACATTTGATGAAAAAATAATACTGATTGCCCACAAATCCTTTGACAAGATAGAATTGTTTCTGACTCATCTCATTAATATGTTATCCTGTTATCCTGATATCAAACCAAACCAAACCAAACTAAAACACTTCAAGGTGCAACTATTAAAGACTTATTGGATACACGAAGTTCTTTGACAGTTATATATATATATATATATATATATATATATATATATATATATACACATATATAAAATGACATTTGCCCAGGTGAGTTGTGTTCCAGGGGTGTAAGATTACTTTAACACTCAAAATTCAATCAATACAATACACAATATTAACAAACTAAAGAGGAAAATCCTAGGTGATCTTTCATTAGAGCAAACAAAAACATTTGACAGAATTCAATTCCCATTAAAAATAAAAATTCGCAGAAAAGTGGGAAGTAAAACTTTTTTAATCAGAAAAGGGCATCTCCAAACATTACAGCTAGTGTAACTCATAACTAACAAAAAGAAAATTTTTAATAATCTCCCTTTTAGGTTGAGAAAAAGGCTATGAAGTCTCCTCCAATTGCCTCTATTCAACATTGTACTGTATAGGCTATCTAACAGAACAAGGCAAGAAAAAGAATTAAGAGACAACATTTACATAGGAAAAAAAAAAAACCTGTTACTACTTCCATGTGGTACTTCCTTCCCACACATGTAAATGAAGAGTCAGTATTTCCATAGAGTTTTTCCTTCCACAAAATGCAATACATTTTGTTGAAATCAGGGGAAATTATCAACTATGACATCTTACAATTATCATTTTCAACAATGTTTCTGACAAATTGTCCCCACTGAGAACCTGCTACTAACTTCTGTGTTGGGCATTCTTCAGAAGAGACAACAAAGATAAAGATCCTTGTGCTTCGACTTACAACCTCAGTACAGATGTGGAAGTAACACACAGTTTGTGAATATATGCCTTTACATTTGTGTGCACTTAAATATCTAAATTGCAGCCAGGGTCTAAAACATATATTGGATCATATAGCATACTGGACATGTCTTCGCAATAAACTGTACAGTGTATTTTTAAATCAAAATTTCCCCTCAGCCCATATTTCTTGACTTATTTCTCAAATTCTGTTTCTACTTAGAATGAGATAGCTTATAATTTTTAATTGTTAAAGAATTTAAGGGAGTAGGGCTATGAAAGTTGGAGTAATTGGCTATAAGAAGAAAGCACTAAATAACATGTATTGAAAAAATACTATGAGAGGGTAGAAAAATTAAAATTAGATTGAGTTCTTACTATGTGCTAGTGATCATTATACATTGTTTCATTTTTGTCTCCATGAAAAACTATAAGCAATAAATGCTTGTGTTTGCTTTAGTATCATCATCATCATCGTCATCATCACCATTATTACCATAATTTGGCAGAGGAAGAAATAAGGATTCAAAAAGATATTTTAAAATGTTCTTAAGTCTAAATATTCAATGTAGAATATTTATTTTAAGAATATGTAAGTGGAAAAATGTGTCTTCAAATTGCTCTTCAATACACTAGTGATGGAGTGAAGGAAAGACTGATGATAGAGACAGACCCAAATCCACAAAACTTTTTTAAATGCTAAAGCTGGGTGACAATTACTGATGACCATTCATTGTCGTGTACTCATCTTACATGCATATATGAAATTGGAGAAAATCCACCTCATGAAACAGCCAGTTTTCTGTTTGGTTCATTCCTTTGTATTACCTTCATTAAGACATTAATTAAATTTTGAATAACAATAAAAATGTACATAGATACAAAGAAAAGGATGAAAGAGTTGACATTAAATATAAATGGGAACAGATTTCCATACAGTAGGGGTAAAAGACTTTTTGAAGATGAGGGAATGAATTATGGAAGATGGAATGGTGCAAGTTTGGAATATTGGGTTAATTTCAATTAAGAACTTTGAAAGTGAAGTGAAGAAAAATACAACTCTGCATTCACTATTCTAATTTTCACTTTAACCTTATTGAGGTATTCATCAAGAATTACCAAACACCTAGACCAATAATTTAGATCAATTACTATAACAGCAAATATCATTAGAACAAAACAAACACACATACATTTTCTCTAAAGAACTGACAGCAGGAAAAACTAGATTAATATTGCATTTGTTACAAATAATTCTTGATTCAACAATGTTTCAGTGTAACCAACATTTGGTTTTCCTAGGCTTGGCATGGTGGCACACAGTTCCAGCACTTGGGAAGCTGAGGCAGGAGGATCACCCTGAGTTCCTGGCTACACAGTGAGTTCAAGTCTGGCTTGAACTACCCAATTAGCTCTGTCTCAGAAAAAAAAAGTCTTTCGTTGGAATTTGTTTGTACTTTTGTTACATGTGGGAGATGTAACAATGTCAAATCCTTGTACTTCTGAATCTGCTAGGATTCAGTGAGAAGAAAAAGATTGATGTGTTGGAAGGAAGATTCAAGACTAGAGACTTTTCTGCCATAAACTTTTATAGCTATTTAATTTCTCTTCATGTATAAAATGGAACAGTGACACCCTTAACATTGGGAAAATTTTAATAAAGAAAAATGCTGTAAGGAAAGCTAATGTAAGGGACTAAGTACAGCGCCTGGCACATGGAAATGTTTGTTTCACTCTGACCCAGTGTTAAATGTTGTAATCCACTGTCACATTTGAGAAGCTGCTTGACAAGCAGCTGCCTTCCATAAGGCAGATCATGACAGTTTGGTGGCAGCGCACCCTGTCAACCCCTGCTCTCTCTTCCTGTTTTGAAATGTCCTCACACCACTCACCAGTTCCCATGTAGCCAACTGAAGAGGGCTGAATATACTTAACCACAATTCGAAATTGTCTATTCTTCACAAATCCCACCCTCATTGAATGCTTACCAGTCTCAGTGCTTCTTTTTATTTGTCCATAAAATGCACTCTTCTAAGCCATTTGTACACTTGCTAGACTGAATGGTCTCAGCTGAGTTCTTTTGATACAATAGCCTATGCCAATTCTGTCTCACACTTAAGTTGTATCCTTGACACATTGTATGCTAGTAGCCTTTTGTCCTAGATCTGAGTATAGAGCATTCTAGAACATTACCCTTTAAACCAAAAAAAAAGCTCTGAATCAAAAAAATCCATTTGTTTGATATTATACATTACATGTGTACCATACAGTAAAGAATGTCAGTGACCATTAGTGCATTGAAGACTTCAATGAAAAAAAAATTTTATTTCAGCTGAGGTATGCCAGAATTCTTCCACACCACTGGATTTTCTCACTTCTCACTACAAGGTTTCCATAAACTAATTACCAGCAACTTTATTCTGGAATCATTCTCATATGTTTTAATAATACAACAAGATGGTACTAACCACCCAGCTAGAATAACAGGAGTATAGACAAAAGCAGAGACAAGTTTATAAGGAAGGGACAAGAAAAGAGATGAAGTAAAATACAGTGGAATGACTAGGGTGTGCTTGGGAAGAAATGGTATATCAGACAGAACTGCATAATCTTTTAGTTGAAAATCCAGTTAGGTCTTGGGACACTGAATAGAAACAGTTGAAATTTCAGTTTTTTTCATCCAGCAGAAGTTGAGTCCTCTCATCTAATTTTTCTTCTGAACTAGTTTTTTGGTCATTCTTTATGCCGATCTGAGGGCAAATTTCAAACTAGATCTTTAATATTGTACAGCTTTGAAGAGCACTTAAGCTTATAAAAGAAATAAATGGATACATTGCAGTGTCAAGCTAAACAGTTGATTTATTGACACTTTTTTCAAAACTACTCTAGGTTATTTTTTGTGGCATGTATCCAAGTGGAATAGCACCAAAGTATTTATATAGGCTCCAATTTCAACACTACTCCAATATCTGGCCATGAAGTATTTTTATGGCATATAACCCTTCTTTCTGAACCAACATCTGGTCATCTGTTAGGTGAAAATTGATCAGCATTTGCGTACTTGAGGAGGTGTACTGGTACCAACCATCTGACTTGCTGCAGGTAAATGACTTGGCAATTACTTTGCATTGCTCTCCTTCAGGCAAATTTAGGAGACCACATAGTTGCCATGTTAAGTGAGTATAAACAAGACTTTTGCTATATTAATCAGAATTCTCCATAAAAAATAAAATAAATAGAATATAAATGTAAATCTATCTATATTCATGTACATATACATATAGCCATGTCAGGATAAATTCATTACAAGAGATTGGTCTTACGGTTATGGAGGGTAGGGAGTTCCATAGTCTGCTATCTGTAGGCCCGAAGAATCAGAATGCTGGGGGTATAGTCCAGCCCAAACATAAAAGTCTGAGCAAAAGACATGCCAGTCTCCATGATAAGAAGATGCATGTCCAAGCTCAAGCAGATAACAAATTTGCCTGTTCTCTGTTTTTTGTTCTATTCAGGCCCTCTGTGGATTGGAAATAGATCTTCTTTCCTAGCCAACAGATTCAATACTGCTATCTTTTAGAGATACCCTCACAGAGACACTCAAAAATAATGTTTTACCAGCTACCTTGACATCCTTTAGACCAGTTGCATTGACACATAAAACTAACAAACACATTTGCTAAGTCGCATGTATGAGCAAGGTCTTGCTCAATAAAAATGGCCATATTCTTCCCTTCAAGGTTACTGCATACTTCAACATAGTTCTTCTCTGTCGAAAGGTGCCAGCGAGAGGCAAAATGGGCAGTGAAATCCATGTCACTTTCTTCTTGTGAAGGTATGTGTCCATAGAGCTGCACATGTTCAAATTAGTCAGTTTTTCAAAATATGCAAAATGGGGCCAGAGATTTACCTCAGTGGCTCAAGCACTTGCCTGGTAAATGTGAGGTAGTGAGTTCAATCTGTAATACCAAAAAAATTTTAAAAAATGCAAAAGGTATCATACTATTAAATTGAAACTCCATTCATTTATTCATTTGTTCATTCACTTAAGTCAATCAATCAAAATTGCCCAAATACCTAATTAGTGGAAGGCACAGCTTTAGATATTGTAGGAGATAAAAGGATACAGCCTAGTGACACTAAATGTACAAATGAATATAAGTTTTTAAAGAGTAAAAGAAGCACAAATGAAATACTAGGAGTAATGACAGATTCTGGGCCTCATCTCTGAGCTGCTTCTGGAAGACCCTTTTATTGCCTCTATTTCTTGATTTCTTTTCCTTTCTCAGTTTTGAAGACAAGTACGGGTCTCTTCCCCAGCATCTGATCATCTCCTTCTCTTTTCCACAGCTACTTATACTGGAGATGAGGAGCCTGGTCTCACTTCACCCTTTCTTGTGGCCTATTCTTCTGTATCTACAGCCCACTTATAGGTTGTTTTTCATACACTTGTCCTGCAATAGAGGTTTTCCACTGTTCCATGACCTAGGCCAGTCATCCTGCAAATGACCAGACAGTAAGTTTTTTTCCTTTATGAGTCAAACCATCTCCATTGCAACTGATTAACTCTTTGGTTGTAGGCAGAAGCAATCATAGACAATGTACAAAGGAGCAAGGCATCTTTAAAAATAAAAACTTTATTTGCGGTCACAGAAATTCAAGGTTTTATGTAATTTTGTACATGTTTTGAAAGATTATTTCTTTGATTTTTTAACTCCTTGGAAAAGCAGAAAACAGAGGCCTACATTGTGGATTATATAGAAATAGGCAACAGGATGGTTTTGGCCCATGGTTTACTGGCATTGGCCTAGAGGATACGTAGGACAGAGAGCAGTCATGATCCATACAGAAGCAGGTCAAGTAGTGAGAGGAGGAAGGATAAAAGGATAATGGATAAGAAGCTGTAAGTTTTACACCTGCTGAGAAGTTGAATCTTAGTATGCTCTTGTTCAGGCATATAGGGTTTTCATGCATGCAGAACTGACATGTTTCAACAGTCAAACTTTCTCTGAACCCTCTTCTCATAAAGTAATTTCCATGTTTGTGCAGCAAAGAATGCTAGCAGTTAACCAAAACTCTATTTTCATTCATTGTTGGTCAAGAGCATAGGGTAACTTTTCAGCCTTCCTTATAACTAGTTGTGGCCATGTAATTAGTTGTGACAATGCCCAAAGAGATGAGTTACTTTTAAGAACATGATAGGCTTCTTCTGCGCTCTCTTCCTACTTCCACTAAGTGAGGAGCACTGACAGTGAAGCCCCAGTAGACAGTGAAGCTGCAAGACTGACAGAGCTCTTATCCCTCAAGGACAACAGGTGGAAGAGCTTATACACTGGCCAGGGGCATCCAGTCTATCTGAAACATTTGTAAGAAAGCTAAATACATTTCTCTTGCATTTGAGCAATCATGGTGTAGAGTCAGTCCCCTGTATCCGTGGGTTTCACATCCATAGGATCAACCACTAGCAGACAAAAAATAGTCTTAAAATATTGTGTCTGCACTGAACATGTAAAGTTTCCTTCACATGTCATTATTTTCCTAGCCTATATAGTATAACAGCTTTTTACACAATTGTTTCCAAGGCAGTAGGTATTTTAAGTAATCGGGAAATGATTAAAGAAGTGAGATGATATATATAGATTATATGCAAATACACCATGGTATACAAGGAACCTGAGAATGCATGGATTTTAGTAAAAATGAGGATCCTGGAAACAAAATCCCCTAGGGATATCATGGACAACTGTGTGTGTGCGTGTCTGTGTGTGTACATGTTTGTATGAAATTGTAAAATATGTATATGTGTCTTTGTTACTGCATCCAGTGCTACACTAATTAATACAGTCATCAACAGTGAAGTCATGTCTTCTAGCATTGTTTCAGTACTTGACCCAGAGCTGTAAAACACTGATAAACTAAAAGAAAACATCTTTGCCATTTTGTAATCTCTCATATTCCATTGAGTTTCTTTTCTCTTTTCTTCGAAATGTGGCTAACACTGCCATCATGATAACATTTACTGTCCAAGTTTGCTGCATTATACTAATGCTTTTTAATCTTATGTAAATAATATTCTTGGAATAATATTTTATTTCTTTCTTTCTAAAATTCAACTAAAATTTATGCTTATTCAACTGACCAGTTAAACTAAACTATGCCATGGTGTAAATGACTGCAAATGGTTTATGAAATGACTATTAGTCACTGAATATAAACTATGTATTCATATTTTTTAAAGGAAAATTTATGGCTTCCCATAAAAAACAAATCAAAGACCTTTTTGCATCAGTGAAAGTTTCAAAAACCTGTTTTGGGACACACGATACAGATGACTGCCTCTTACCTGAGCAGACTGAACACAATCACATGAAGAAAGAAGTCTGTAGTATTTTCAAAGTATCCAAAGAATGAAAACCCAAATATTAGTTTTCATTATCATTAAGTTTTTATGGCTCTGAAATTTCTATCCTAAACCTAATTCTTTCATTCCTCATTTTCATAGACATGTGAGATTTTAGATTTTGAAAGGACTTGGATGTCAACGTGTTCAATTTTCACCTTCACAGAAAAGTATGTCACCACTGTTGATACTATAATCTTTGACATAGTCAGAGAATTGTATCCCCCTGTCTTCCTTTTACCAGGTGAAAAAGTCTCAATTCCTCTAGGAATTCTTTTGCAAATAGATTTAATCTATTAATCTTTTTCATTTTTCCCCGAGTTGTTCACTCTTTCTCAAGTTACAAGGTTCAGAAAGGGACATGAGATTCTAAATAAAGACATAACCACCAAAGCCAGCCAGCCTATGTATAGACAAAGTTGAAAGCTGCCAGCCCGGTTTGATTTGAGATACAGAATAGCTCCCAGTTCTCTTTTGCAACCCCACTCACCCAGCCCAAAATAGCTGCCCTATCTTGCCTGCCAGCGCTGATTTTTTCCCATCACTGGAAAGCTTTGGGAAAGGGGAAGAGCAAAGGCAACCCACATTTCTTAAGAAACTGTACTCAGTTATATGCTTGGTATATATATCATTTAAATTCTATAAGAATCTTAAAGCACTACTAGGGCATATAACATAACGAGAACAATTGATATTCAGTAAAAGTTAGAAAAAGGAGCGCTGTAGTCAAACAGATCCAATCTAGCTCCAATATTTACCAACTGTGAGATCTCAGCTAATTGGCATATTCTTTCAAAGGTTTAAGTTTTTAAACTGGATAATTTATTATATCTATGGCAGAGAACTTTGCAGTGAAAAAATGGATAATCGATGAGCATAGTTCAGTGTCTGCCTCCTGCCAAAAAAAGTTCACAGTATGTGTAAGCCACATTATTATTATTATCCCATTTTAAAGGTAAGCAAACTGAGAGTCAAAGAAGTTATCTTTGTGTTTATGTTTTCACTGTCACCAAAAGGCTTCCCTTAACTTCATGTGAGTTGTCTAAGAGGAGCAGCACAAAAATTCTACCACCCCAGTTTTATAGTATCCAACTTTGCAACTATGCATGCAATCCCTAAAATGGTGTCAGTAAAAGCTCAAACTGGTAAACCCTCAGGGTTGGAGAGAATGAGGCTGTCTTAGTTACTTTCTCAACACTAGGACACAATATCTGACACCCACAATTTAAAGAAGGAGAGATTTATTTTGGCTCACAGTTTGTAGAGTTTTCAGTCCATAGTTGACTGGCATGGTGGAAGGGCCTGGCAAAGAAGGCTTGCTTGCAGCAAGGCAATCAGGAAGCAGAGAGAGACCAACAGAGAAGGGAGGGTGATATACCCTTCCAGGACATGCCCTCAGGGACCTGCCCCCTCCAACCAGCCTTCACTTCCTGACATCACATTTAGTTATAAACTCATCAGTGGGCTAATCTCCTGATGAGTATCATACAGCTTTGATCTAATTGCTTCCCCAAATCTCCACTTATTCTACATGAAACTTTGGGAGACATCCAGTTACAAACTATAACAGAAGCAGAGGCCAAGTTTCCAAGAAAACATGGCTCAGTAAGAGGGCAAGAGCTAGACTGCCCAGTGCTGCTGTCCGCATCGAGAACCTTTGAAAGTCGTGTATCAAATGCAGGGTAGGGCAGTGTTGAAAGCAGACATCACCTAAATGGCCACAGTTCTAAGAGTAGTTCACACTGTGACCTGGCCCTACTTTTGGAAAGATCTCATTTTTTCAAACTGATACCTGAGAAAAAGATCAAGAAAGTCAGGTCTGAGGTCAGGTAAGAAGAAGATAAAAAGAAGCATGAGGTGATTTTCTCTATTCACTTTCTCAGGAATAGTAGTTAAGCTAGTGTCTGCATTTGGAGTTGAATCTGTTTCATGCTTTGTAGTATAAATTATATAGATACACAAAAATTAGCAACAAAGTTCCTGACTTGAAAGCTGAGCATGCAGGATTCAAATCCTGTTTCTTTTTGCTGTTGCATGATTTTGCATAAGTTACTTCATTCTCTGTGTCCCAATTACCTCATCCATACACAGGAACATAGGAGTGCTTATCAGATGGGGAATGAAGACTCAGAGTTAAAGTACATCAGTAGGAGGCACTCAAAAGGTACTGACGGCTGTCCATCTCTCATTTAATAATCACAAACCAATCTAAAAATTGATGCCAAAGGTAGTTCAGTGGCTTGGCTAATCTTTCCCCAGCTAAGCAACAGAAGGATCAGGCCCCAAAGGGAGAATTTATGACCCCAGGTCTAGTCTTCTCCCATATCATGGTGCTTCTCTTACATGAAAAGCTGATGAAAAAATATCTCAGGTGCCTTCTGAATAATCTGAATTTCCCTTTATAGGCAAGACTGGAATTTAGGGATTTGTCTTCAATCAGTAGTGAAATGGCCAACTGCATATTTCCAGACATTGTCATTAGCAAAAAAAAAAAAAAAAATCAATCTGCTTGCTTATTTTACAGAAAAAAAAATGAATGAAATAAATGGAAACAGAAAATATGCAGCATCCTATTATTTTTTCTTAAATTGCACTGGATAAGTAACTTGTTGAACTGCAACTGCTACAGCAGTTGCTCATGTTAAGCTACCAAAGCATTACTGTGCTCTCTTTCCATCCTTACCACCAAATGGGAACTAGAGTGGTAGACAGGCCCTAAGATAATAGTCTCTGTCTGGTGCACCACTATGAAATCTTTGACTAGTCATTATACAGCTAAGGAAGTGGGTATTAGAGCACAGAATAAATAAAAGGAACAAGCATAGCTCTACATAAATAGGTTAGCCAATGGCTTATTTGTGAAAAAATCTGGCTTTCAAATTATATATAAGGCAGTTAGAAAAATATTTCTGTTGTTCCTTATTGCTAACTGAATTAAAAATTTGACCTCTGTTTGTGGACATGTGGATCTACTTGCTAGGTTTAAATCAACAATGTGTCTACTGCTCATGCTAGTGGGGATACCTCAACAAATGTATACTTGAAGAAGCTCTGATCACCTCAGTTTTTTGGGAGGACTTGTATCTCAATAGCCACATTGAGTTGTTTAAAGATATCTCTGGAGCAAAACTCTGACAGATTAGATCAGAGTTCAGGAAATACCAACTTACCATTTTCATAGGTCAAACTTATTTATATCAGTCATCTCTTGTGGCTCTGTTACATACATTACTTCTGGGATGAATCCTGGGTTGAGATCAATCCTGCTGAAAATGCAGATGATTTCCCAAATGATAGATCCTAATAACTAAGAAAAAGTAGTTCTGGTATAGGAAACATGGATAAGTGAGTATAATATTGCAATTAAATATAACTAGGAAACACCTTCCATGGAAAGATTTAATAATCAAAGAATTCCTTCAGATCACACAAAAACTGATACTCAGTGTAATTTTGAATGTTTTCTTATATGTTGAAATTTCCTGTTTTCCCCCATACAATTTTAACGAACACACAGCCTTAATTAACATGAACATCTTTCAGATCAATGTGGAAAGATATGAATGGAAATGGTACAGTCTGAATATGAGAATCCTAACCCTTTCAAACACTTTAGGCTTGTAATCCCTAAAGAAACGAAAAAAATGATATCAGATGAGTCAAACCATATCTCAACTGGCCAAATGTAATGGTCAAGTTTAAATTTTCTCTGAAACTGAAATGTTCTTATGGGGTCGAACATTTCATTGAAGATGATATTCCTCACTCATCCCTACTTGGCACTGGGCTTTAAAAATAGGTAGGGGGGGCAGGGACATAGGGAACCAGAAGTATTCAAGGTGAGTGTAGAGTTTTCTTAAGGAGTCTTCTTCACATAACTTAAAATTCAGAACCAATTTGATAGTGTCTTATCGCTCAGTGAAGTGAAGAGAATACATTCAATCAAAATCCAACCTTTTAGATTAAGGGGCCCCTGGTAACAGTTCTGCTCTCATGCAGAAAGATGGCTCCATTTTGAAAAGTTCCACCAAAATAACTTAGCAAAAGCTTGGGCTTTCATTGGTGCCATCTTTTGCTAAAACCCAATCAGTTAACCCAATCCTTGGGTCTGCCTCTCCCTAATATCTCAGCCCACTTCTAGAACACTCTCAGTGAGAAACTCTTGCTCAGAGTGGGAGCCAGTGCATGAGAACAAGGCCACAGGTGTTAGGGAAAGTGATGACCTCAGTAAATGGAGAATAAGGGTGGCAGACTTTGTAACAGATGAAGCAGGCATGTCTAGCTACCATAACAGCCTCTCAAATGACAGATCATCACTTTTATGATCATTTCTGACCCAGAAAATAAGGCTAAGTTAGACTTTGCCTAAGGGCCACAGACCCAGAACATCAGCATGTTCAACATGACACCAGTGACTGTGATGGTCACTGGCATGAACAGGAATAAGAGCATCTATTGTCTAAGAACCCACTACCATGGGCCTAATGCCCAAACCTCACATCTTCTTGGTTTTCATGGAGCCTTGAAATAATAGATTTACAAAGTCATGAATCACTTTTCTCAAGCTAGAGGTTGCTCAGGGCAATTCCTATATGAATTGTGAGTGGAGAACTTTCTAGAACTTTTCAGCAAAAAAATATGTGGACAGAAATGCGTGATTCCAAAAAAGCTTGTCCCCTCCATTTTTTTGGTACATTACATTGTACTGTATTCATACATGCATGCCAGTCTTACCCGCAGGAGATTATTAAAAACAGAAATGATGTCTTATACATTTTTACATCTACATACCTGTAGTCGAGACTAACACATATGGAAAACTCAATGTGTATTTATTGAATGAATGGATGCATGAAGGTTTAACTTTATAGCAGTGATGAAAAGATACACTGCCTTTGCATTAAATACTACATGTTACTTTCCTTTTCCTTCAAAGATATGGAAAGCTTTGACTTCAAATAGGATACATGATACTAAAGCCTAAAATTCACATTTGGTACCAAATATATTGAGAGTGAGGGAAAATTAAAAAAAAAATGAAAGAAAAATCACTTTGCCAAGATACGCCCATCCATGAATTTAAAAACTATCACATCTTACTACAATAAATATTGTTGCTTCTGTATGGCTTTCTGCTTGAAAAAGAGCATAACAATGATATAAGGGTAAGCAAGGTCCTCAAAGAATCTAAAACAGCTCTTAGTAATACATGTTTCAATAGGGTTCTGAGGAGGTTTATAAAAGAGATAGAGTAAATTCTTACTTTCCATGCAATTCAGTTTTAGATAAAGATCTCTGAGTACAGTAAACACTAATACCAAAGGCAACACAAAAGTGTGACAAGAACCCTACAGAATTCCTTAGGAACCCTAAAGGTATGAACCAAAAAAATTGCGTAGTAGGATATAGGCATTGCTTTCAGTTCAGAGAGGATAAAATAGACTCCGGATAAAATTAAGGAAAAATAAAACAACACAAAACCTTAGAAACAATCTTGCAGAATGATAAGCAGGTTGGAGATTCAGATTTTATAGTTAAGAAATTTCAGGAATGGTAGCCAAGTTCAGATATGGAGACTGCCAAGGAAATGTAATATCCAATAAAAGCAGGGAAAAGAAAACCAAATACAATATTTTATTCTGCCACTCCATATTGAGACCTTGTAGAACTTTAAAAAGCACATTGGAAGAAATATATTTTTGTTTTCATAATTACAAAAGTTTGAAAACTTATAGTAACAGTCAATAATATCCAAAGAAAAGTCTTTTCCATTAATAAAGTCTATAATAGAAATTTAGAAGGAAAGTTTTACATGTCCGGTAAGTTTGTGGATATAGAAAAAAAGAACATTTCAGCTCTGTATCAAAATAAAATATTTACTGTATATTTGATGAATCGATCATATAAACCAAAAATAAAAGATGACATGTTCACATTTGTCTGCTTGGTAACCTTTTCATTTTGAAAAAAAACTGTAGATAATTCTCAGTTGTTCTGATTCTGCCATTTAATGTTTAATAAAGTCAACAAATAGTCTGAAGGCCTGAGTTCCCAAACATGTAAGTATCATATTTATGTGGAAATGAATTAGCAGAGATCGATTGATTATTTATATTAAAAATACTAATCAAACATGTTACAAATGGGGGCCATAAACTTAGAAAAAATTTCAACATGGTCCCCTTAATCAAGTCTGACTATATCATTTGTGCAAAATATAAAATTAAAACATACTTTTATATTAAATGAACTGAGGTTCACACTGCTTATTATCAATAGTATCAATAGAATAATTTAAAAATTTATCAGATACAGTTAATGTAGTTCAAATCAAAAGAAAGTTCAACATGTCTATCTTTAAAGAAGTATTAACAATGTATAAGTAAATGAGACTAGACCAGTTTATGAGTAATTCTCTTTGTTACTAGCACCATTAACTTGGCCTAGATCTCTTAGGTAAATGTTGGTAGGACCTGGTAACAATAGCAAAACAAAATAAGAATAGGAAAGTAAAGGAATAAAAATAAGAATAAGGCAAGAAAATCCTTGAAGAGATTACGACTTAAAATACTAGAATTTTGTTAATAGCAAAATAGGTCATACTCTTCCTTGACTATTTTTGCACTTTTTTTTTTTTTTTTTTTTTTTTTTGTTCTGGGTATCAGACTCACAACCTTGTGCTTACCAGGCAAGCACTTGAACCACTGAGCTAAACCCCTGGCCCTGGTCACACTTTTTGTGAAAACATCAAAAATAAAGATTTAAACCTCTTGACTCATTCTCAATAAAAAGTACTTCTCTAATATTGTCATTCCTCTTTCATAATAAAAAAACTCTCATATGATGATTGTTCTGAACATTTAACCTAGACAATCTGTGTATTAAAAAAAACTGGTTTCAGCATTAACACAGTTATCATATAAACATATTAGATTTACATTTTTTATTGGTAGCACCAGGCAGAAAGTTTTGTACATCTTTTTATTCAAAACACTCTCCATTCTAAAACCAAAGCTAGATAGCATTTAAGGTCAGTATTATTAGTGATACAAGGCATTCTTTTTTGCTTTCTGTGGTTCCTTTTCAGTGTTGTGGAATAAACATTATCTTGACAATGCTGGATTCAAATAAAAAATTATTAGCTATATTTTAATCACTTAGAAACTTCTAAATGAAGCTGGCAATATTTTCAGTAATATATTGCAAGGTTTTCTTACTTTTATTTTTAAAACTATCTTGGAGCTTCATAACATTCTTAATAAACAGATTTCCCCCTCTTTGAATCTAGACTATTGAATACAATCTGAGATCTAGCCAAATGCCTAGGAATATAACAATAAATTTTGAAGTGGATCAAAAACATTGGTTTCTCAAAATCTGTAGTCCACCTTGCCTTTCTGAATATTTTCACAAATAGAAGTAGGACTCAGTGGTAGATTAACGGAATCTCCTGAAGTCACTGGTAAAGGTTCAGTAAACTCTGACTGTAAAAGAAAGGGAATAGGAAGAAGATGAAGGAGGAAGTGAAAGAATGATAATAAAAATAATCTTATTTTTGTACATCGCTTGTAGAAATATTAAATGGTGCTTTGTGTAAAACAGTATAGCAGTTCCTCAAAATTTTAAGCAGATAACTACCATACAATTTAGCAATTACATTTCCCAGTATATACTCCCCAGAACTAAAAGCAAGGATTTAATAAAATATTTGTGCTCAAATGTTCACAGGAGAATTATTTATAAAGGTCAAAATGTGGAAACTATCCAAAATGGGGCTGATGGGAGTGGTTCCAGGAGCCCAGAAGCACCAGCAGCATGGGTGGGAATAACCCAGTAGTGATGGAACATTGTTTCCCAAGGGACCCTGCAGATCCAGCAGGTAAAAATCAACCCACTAAGGGGAAATTCATTGCATACAATTCCCTAGTATTTGTTGGATTTTGTAATGTAACTCTAGAACTTGCTTCTATATCACAATAAGTCAGTTGCTAGGTGGTGCTTGATGCTGTTGTTATTGTTAATTATACTATTTTAACCAGGATGGTATACATGTTGTATTCATTTTTTCTCCCTCATATGACAGCACTGTGATTGCCTGGGGTAATAACTACCACCATAGTCCAGTACAAGAGGATGAAGTACAGAGCCAAATAGATAGAAGCTGCTCATCTTTAATAAACTGAGAAGGTAGATTCTTGGAATAGACAAAAAGACTAAGAACCACTTACACCTAAAAGACATCTCTGAGGAATAGATATTTCCTAGGAAAGCCATGATACTAGTGACAAAGCTATCTACCATAAGCAATCTTCAAGTGCCAACATGGAAAATAAATCAAAATAAAAGATAGAAAATAGAAAATGACAAGATATGGGAGCAAAATGCAACCCCAGACCTCCAGCTGACCCAGAACAAATCCAGAGCATAGTGAGACAGAAGACATTGGAAGCCACACATTGAAACTTTCTGAAGTGACAACAGCAGAAGTAAAAAAAAAAAAAAAAGGATATGGTTATAGAAAAAATAATCTCCCTGGTGAAAAAAGAAATAATGATCAAGATGAAGCACATGCCCAATGCATCTAGAGTAGGCACAGATGAAAAAATAGAGAAGCTTAGCATATGATGGAAAGCATGAAGGCCCAACATAGAAAAGAAATAGAAGCTATGAAATAGATTCAAACAGTTAGCCTTGAGATGAAAAATTTCATTGAAAGTATACAAAACAGATTGAATGAAGGCAAAGATAGAATATCAGATCTAGAAGACAGGATTGCTGTTAGTGACCACTAAAAAAAAAGATATCATAAAAATAGCAAGGTACCATGAAAAATCAATACAATAGCTGTAAGATGACCAAACGAACAACAACACAAGACTGACTGGAGTCAATGAAAAAAGCCAGAGATAACACAAACACCACAGAAAAACCTCTTCACAAAAGTAATGGCAGATAACTTTCCAAACATGGATAAAGATTTGACACACAAATAAATAAGGCATATAAAACTTCAAATAGCCATAACCAAAATACACCTATGCCAAGGCATATGCTAATCAAGATTCCAAAAATTCAGCACAAGAACAGAATATCAAAAGTGGTCAGAAAAAAGAAAAGAAACAAATCACCTATAAAGGAAAACCATTAGAATCATAGCAGACTTCTCAACACAAACCCTCAAGTCAAGGAGATATTGGAGTGAAGTGTTTCAAACCCTGAAAGAAAACAAACTCCAACCCAGACTGAGTTAACCTGCAAAACTATCTTTCAGAATTAATGAAGAAATACAGTACTTTTATGCCAAAGAACAATCAAAGAAATTCATCACCAAACTGACTCTCCAAAAAGCTCTGAAGGATATTCTAGAAAGAAATAAGGAAGACCTCAAATTCAAGAACACCAATAGAAAGATGCCACCAGGCAGGGCAAGCAATTAAACAGAGGGGAAAGACAGAGCACCAACAACAGGAAAATAATATGACAAGATAAACCAATACTCATCAGTTGTAACCACCAAAGTAAATGGCCTCAATCCACAAATGAAAAGAAACAGACTGGAAGAATGGATCAAGAAACAAGATCCAACAACATGCTGCATACAAGAAACACATTTAATTGAAAAAGAAATTCATAGACTGAAAATCAAAGGATGAAAAATGGTACTCCATATGACAGAAACCCAGAAAAAAAGGCAGAGTTATATGTTTTATTTGCAGACAATGTGAACTTCAAGCCTTGGGTGATCAAAAGAGAGGAAAAAAAGGTCACTACATACTTGTTAAGTGAAAATTTCAAAAAGAAAAGACAATCATACACATAGACATATGTATATATGTGCACATATATGTGCACATATGGACCCATAAGACAAGTATTAATGGAAATGAAACATCAAATAAGTACTAACACATCTGTAATGAGAGACCTCAATAACTCACTATCACAAATAGACTGATCAACTAGACAAAAAGTCAACAAAGAAAAATCAGAACTAAATAACACCTGTGAATAAATGAACTTAGTAGACTTCTACACAGAATCACACCCCACAACATCAGAATATACATTCTTCTCAGCTTCACATGTGATGTTCTCCAAAATAGACCATATACTAGCCCATAGAACATGCTAAAGTAAATGCAAAGGAGCTGAAATTATCCCATGCATATTATCTGATCATAGTGCAATAAAATTGGAAATCAAAGGCAGAAGAAACCACAAAAAATACAAGAACATCTGAAAATTAAATAACACACTCCTGAACAAACAATGAGTAACAGATAAAATTAAAGAAGAAATTTAAAAATACCTACAATCAAACAAAAATGCAGATACAACATACTAGAACCTGTGGGATGCAATGAAAGCAGTTCTAAGACAGAAATTTATAGCAGTGAATTCTTCAAGAAAATAGAATGAGCTCAAATAAACAATCTAATGCTGAACCTCAAATTTCTAGAAAAAGAACAAATCAAACCCAAAACTTATACGATGTCAGAAATTATAAACATAAGAGCAAAATTTAATGCAGTCGAGACTAAGAAAACAATACAAAGAAACAGTGAATTGAAGGTTTGGTTCTTTGAAAGGCTAAGCAAAATTGATAAATCTTAGCCAACCTTACCAAAAATAGGAAAGAAAAGACTCAAATTTATGCCATTAGGAATGAAAAGAGTGAAATCACAATGAATCTTATGGAGATCCATAAGATCATTAATACCTACTTTGAGAACCTGTACTCTAATAAGACAATAACACAGAAGAAATGGGCAGATTCCTCAATATATATGAATTACCAAAACAGAATCAAGAAGCTATAAAAATTCTAAATAACCTAATATCAATGATATTGAAAATGTAATTGAAAACTTACCAACAAAGAAAATTTCAGGTCCTGATGGATTCACTCCAAAAGCTACAAGAAAACTAGAGAAGATTTAATGCTACTACTGATGAAAATCTTTAATGAAATTGAAAGGGAGGTAATATTCCCAAAGCCATTCCTGGAAGCAAACACTACCATGATCCCAAAACCAAAGAAGGACCCCACTAAAAAAGAGGACTTTGGGGCAATTTTCCCAATGAACATAGATGCAAAAATCTTCAATAAGACACTGACAAACAGAATGCAGCAAATCAAGAAGACAATTCACTGAGTAGGATTCATCTCAGGGATGCAGGGATGGCTCAGTATACACATATCAATAAATGCAATACACTACATTAACAGAACCAAGGACAAAAGGTACATGATCATCTCAATAAACAGAAAAAGCATTTGACAAAGTCTAACACCTACTGATGATAAAATGCTACAGAAAATTGGAATAAAATATATTTATTTCAATCTGATAAAAGCCATCTATGACAAACCAACAGCCAGCAATATACTAAATGGTCAAAAAGTAAAATCTTTCTCTCTAAAATCAGAAACAAGTCAAAGACAATCACTACTCCTATTCAGTGTAATTATGGAAACAGCCAGAACAAATAAGGGAAAGAAATAAAAGAAATAAGGGTAGGAAATGAGGAAGCTAAATTATTATAATTCATAATAGCAATGATGATACCATGCATAGAAGACTCCCAAAATTCTACCAAAAGACTCCTAGATTTACTAACCAAATTCAGTAGTATAGCAGAATACAAAGTCAGCACACAGAAATCAATAGCATTCCTGTACACAAGTAACAAATGAATTGAAAGAGAAATTAAGGAAACAACACCCTTCACAATAGCATTGAGAAAATGAAATATTAGGAATCAATCCAACAAAAATGAAAGATCTATACACTGAAAAGTGTCCTAAAAAAGGAGAACTAAGAGGTTATCAGAAAGTAGAATGATTTCTCTTGCTTATGGGCAGGAAAAAAATCAACATAAGTGAAAATGCTCATACTCCTCAAAATTGCTATACAGATTTGACACAATTTCAATCAAAATACCATTATCATACCTCACAGAACTAGAGAAACATTCCTAACATTCATTTGAAACTAGAGGAGACCTAGAACAGCAAAAGCAATTCTAGGTAACAAAGGCAAGTCAGGAGGCATCACAATTCCTCACTTGAAATTATACTACACAGTCACTATAATAAAAACAGCGTGGTACTGGGGGTGAAAAAAACAGACCTGAGGATCAATGGAACAGATTAGAAGAGATAGAAACAACTCTAAACACACTCATCCACCTTATCTTTAACAAAGAGGTCAAACACATTCACTGGGAGAAGGATAGCCTCTTTAATAAATGGTGCTGGAAAGACTGACTTTCCGCATGCCAGAGACCAAAACTATAACCATGTCTTTCACCATGCACTCATCTAAAAATTCAAAATGAATCAAAGATCTACATAGTAAAACAGAAACACTAAATCTACTGGAAGAGAGAATACATAGAACCCTTGAAGACATAGGTGTAGGCAAAGATTTCATGAACAAAACCCCAATCATATGAAAAATACTACAATGAATCAACAACTGGGATCTCATCCTATTAAAAAGCTTTTGTACAGCTAAAGACAGTACCAATACAGTTAAAAGGCTATCCACAAAGTGGGAAAAAGTTTTAGTCAGTGATCCCTCAGACAAAGGACTAATATCTAGAACATATAAAGACTAGAAAAAAAAACAGACCCCCACATTTAAACACCCAATCCAAAAATGGGCCTCTGAGATGAATACATACTTCTCAGAGAAAGAAATACAAAATGGCAAATAAATGTGTGAAAAAATGTTCAACATCACTGATCATTTGAGAGATGCAAATTAAAATAATGCTGAGATTCCATGTGACTCCAAAATGAAAGACTATTGTCCACAAATCAACTAATAACAAATGCTGGCAGTGCTGTGGGGAAAAAGAAACCTTTCTCCACTGTTTGTGAGAGTGTATACTGGTGCAACCATTGTAGAAACCAGTATGGAGATTCCTCAAAAAACTAGAATTAGAAGTCATGTTTGATCCAGGAATTCCCCTGCTGAGTATCTTCCTGGATGAATAAAAAACATCTTACCCCAGTGATATATGTGCACCCATTTTTATAGCAGTACAATTTGTACTAGCTAAATCTTGGAAACAACTCAAATGCCCATCAACCAAAGAATGAATAAAAACGATGTGGTTTTATTATACAATGGGATACTACTCAGCCATAAAGATAAACTTGAGACCATCCTAGATAGATGAATGCTGCTTGAGACTGTACTTAAAGTGAAATAAAACACACACATATGTAAATATTGCATTGTTTCTTTGGTATGAAAAACCAAAAGGGTAAATAAGGATCAAAGTATAATAGGTATTATGAAATAGGAAGAAATTATTCAAAAGGAAAGGGGGATGGGGGATGAAAGAAAAAAAGATAAAAGAAAGATGAAATGGAAACAAAGTTTTACAAATCAGGAGGAAAAGGGGTTAATGGGCATATTAAAAAAGAGGAAAAAAAATTTTAAAAATTAAAAAATTAAAATTAAAATTAAAAAAGAGGAACTAGCATATATCATGTATAGGTACAAATTCCCTATGATGAATTGTGATCATTATGTATATCTAAATTGTACCAATAAACTTAATAAAAAATAAGTACATAAATAGATAAACAAAATGTGGTACATCCATACAATGGAATATTTTTCAGCCTTGAAAAGAAATGAAATTCTGGCACGTAGTATATTGAGGATGAATCTTAAAGATATAATGCTAATTGAAAGAAACCAGTCACAATAAAGATAAATGTTCTACAATCCCACTTATATGAGGTACCTAGAATCATCAAACTCACAGAGATAGAATGCTGAACGGTTGAGGTCAGGGGCTGAAAGGAAGCGTAACAGGCAGTTATTGTTTGCAGCCATAGAGTTTCAGTTTGGAAAATTAAAATGCTCTGGAGGTGGAAAGCAGTGATGACTGCACTATGATGTGGTTATGCTCCATGCCAGAGAACTGTTACACCCATAAATCACTAAAATGATAGATTCTATGCTGTGTATATTGTACAGTACAAGCACTGTTCATAGTAGTATCAAAGTTTTCTTATTATTCCTTTTTATTCCTCTCGTCTGAGAATGTTGAGCACATGCTCTTTTAAAAGATCACCTCTTGCTAGGAATTATTGGGATATAGTTCTACATAAGTTCCCAGTAATTTCCCTGGGTTTTAAAAAGAAAAGAAGAAACATTTGGTTTAGAAGCAGTATAGAGTCCTCCAAATGAGACCTCGTGGACTGACATAGAAAGCCTACACACTTAAGATGCAACAAACAAATGCACACACCAGAACCAAGCCACCGCTCATGGTGAAATGGGCACATTCATTTTCAGTTGTTGCCAATACCATAGGAGTTCATGGATTCAGAATATTTGTTAGATTCAAAAAGAAAGAAGCTCGTAGATCAAATGGAATGCACTGGTAAGAAGATAAGGAGGAACTTGAAATTTGGAATTCTGCTGCAAAATGGTCTTAAATAGAATTCAAGCAATTATAGAACTACACAAAAAAGGGAAAGAAGTTCTACCAAACTAATAGAATAAAAGCAGTATTGAGATAAATTTTCCAGATTGCCTTTTACATTGATTAAATGCCTTACAGAGAATGAAACCCAGCCCAGTTTACCCATAGCCAAAGACTAATGAAACTATAGAATGTCAGTGAAGAAACGACACAAACCATCTTAATCCTTCTCACCATTTTGGAGACAAGAAAAGTTAAAATCAAAGTGTTTAAATCATTTGCATAATGATATAGAGTAAAATCCAAATCTAAATTTCTTATACCTCTTTTTTTTTTTTTTTTTTTTTTTGGTATCAGGGATCAAACTTACAACCCGTGCCTGACAGAGAGGTGCTGTGCCACTGAGCTTTATCCCTGGCCCAACAGAACTCAAGTCTTTAAATTTCTTAGCTAATTCATTCCATATCACACAACATTAGTTAAATAACTATTGAAAGGTTACTACTGAGAGAGTAACAATCATTGAGAAACAAAAAGAGAATATAGTTACTTCATTTATTTAGTTAATTATTTAAAACTCATATATTAAATATATTTAATGCAATATATTATAAAGTTATATACAGTGGTTACACTTACAATAATTACTTACAATAATACCATAAAGCAAAAACACTATAATGCTGCATATGTTCTATAAATGCTAATCTCTAAACGCAATTGTTTTTAGGATTTGTTTTAGTATATTAGTTGGCATTTTATATTTTTTCTCAAAAATCATTTGAAAAGGAAAATATAATGGAATCATCAAGGTCTGGGATTCTAATATTTATGTTTTAGTAATATACATTTTGTAAATATACAATCAAAACAAATAATCTGCTTGTAAAATCATATTGTAGAATAAACTCACAGACAAACAAGGCAGTTATTTATCACTCATTCTAATTAAGTTTCTAAATTTCCCTAAGGTATTTAAATAGAGCATGGAGAAAAGGTTCAATTATGTGATTGTGTGTGTATATTACCTTTAACCTCTGCACAACACCTCTTATTTGTGGATGTAAATTCACTTGAAAAGATAAATAAGACTAGAGAATAATTGTTATGATCAATATTATTAAAAAGATTAAAAGCTCAAATTGCTCAGGAGATATCAAAGAGAGTAGAGCACTCTACCTAGCTAGCTCCCATATAAATATAATTACATTTGTCTACGAGGCCTCACCCTGGAACAGCAGATCTTCAATATCAGTTCTGAAAAAGTCTTCAGCATAATCATCACCCTGATGAAGGAGAGCACATTCACAATTTCACAGCTAGTCATAGCCCAAAGAGTAAAGCCCAGACCTTGCAGCTCACAAAACAAACTCAACCTTTTCAACTGAGGATAATGGCACACCCAGTAATCCTCAAACCCTAGGAGGGTGAGGCTGGAGAATCACAAGTTTGATCCCAGTCTGGGCAATTTAAGATTTTTGCGGCACCAGGGATTGAACTCACAGCTTCACACCTGCCAGACAGGCGCTTACACCACTGAGCCAAACTCCTGGCCCTACAATTTAAGATCTTAATGAGATCCTATGTCAAAAATAAAAAGTAAAAAAGGCTGGAGAGGTAGGTTATTGCGAAGGCCTGTGTTCAATACTGCCCTATATCAAAATAAAATAAAATAAAATAAAATAGCACAT